>PVJI01027862.1:0-17166 GCA_004026765.1 Micronycteris hirsuta
CCTCCCAACCGCCCCCACCCCCGATGTTTTCCCCCCAGCTTCTTTTACCCCCTGCCGGTGCCCGAGATGCTGTTCACCCCGCTTATTGGTTTCCATTTATTGTCTGAGTCTCCCAACGGGGACCCAAACTCTCCAGGGGCAAAGACGCAGGCTCACAGGACGGTCCTGTGACAATGGCGCATGGGGCACACTCAGTGAGCGCGTGCTGAGTGACTGGACACCACCCTGGTTTAAAAAGCAGAAACCAAGACTTTTATGTGGAAGCTTTGATTTTGTTTCAACGTTGGCAGCTGCCTGCATTTGCCAGAGCTGGCATAACCCAGATCCGCAGACTGGGCGGCTTACACCAGGAGTGTGCGGTCTCACGGTTCTGGGGCCAGGACTCCAGGATCATGTGTGGATGGCCCGGCTCCTTCTTCTGACACTGGGGAGGACTCTGTCCCCGGCCTCTCTCCTGGGCTCACAGATGTGTGGCCTTCTCCCCAGCTGGTCTGTCCACAGATGACCCCTTCTTATAAGAACGTGGGGAGCTTTGGCAAGAAGAGAAAGGGACCACACGGCTTTAGGGCTCCCTTTGCCACACAGCTTAGGAAGCCGGAGAGCAAGCTGTAGCAGCGATGCAGGGCTCTCTCTCAGCAGTTCGGAAGAATGCAGGAGAGACGCTGCAGGAAGGAAAGGGGCGAAAGGACTCTTGCTGGTGGGCCAGGAGAGGGTGCCACGCGGGTTTGGATTAACTGGAGATCGCAGCAGCGACACAGCTGATGGTGCTGGGAGCCGCAGGAGGCCTGCCAGCCAAGCACGGGTTACTGGAAAGAAGCAGGGGCTAGCCGAGCCACGGACTTCTGTTTCTTTTCCTGAGATAGGGCACCCTAGACCGGGCAAAGGGGGAAGGAAGGACTGTGTGCGTTTATGGGTATTCTCAGGGACTTTGGGATCTCAATGAAGACATGAAGTCATTACTCTAAGTCTGTGCAACCTTTGAATAAATAATTACTTTCCTTTTCACCAAAACATAAAACAAAAAAACACAGGAATGGCTGTCACACTGGATGAGGACCCACCCCAGCAACCTCACTTGAACTTGACGACGTCTGCGCGTGAGGTCTCACTCGGAGGTCCTGGGGGCTAGGAGTCCAGCACAGGAACTGGGAGGAAACTGCCGTTCACCCCGTAACACCGGCTGATTCTATTCTTCCCGTGTGCACGTATTCCGAGGGTCAGGCAGAGCCTCTCGGCAGACTCAGCCCGGCGGGCCCCTCCCCCACACTCTCCTCAGGGCCCCGAAATGCCCACACATCCCCACGGTGGCCGTCTCAGCAGCTTCTGGAAGCTCAATGGCTTTGGGAAGCGTCTGGAAAGAGCATTTCATGTGGGGATCAGAGCTGATCCCAAGACAGACGGCTGGCAGGATGGAAATTAGGCTTCGGTGTTCGAAATTTGTACTGAACATTGATTTTCTTTAAGGAGCACTTAATCACTCTGCGGTGTGCCTGAGTAGAGCATGGGTTAGAAAGCGGGGGGGAGGTTTGGGGGTTTAACCACTGAAAACTGAATAAGGGTATTGACTCTACATATGTGGTATGGGGGCATGAGCCTGCTCAGGCACCCCCGCCTGGACTGGAAACACCCCATGCAGGCCCACAACTGAGTCCTGTGTGGACACAGCCCCGCACCCAGCCCGGCATGTGCTGGGGATGGCCGCCGTCCAGCGCTGACCTGGGGATGAAAGGGCAGCATTGGCCTCAGGCACTGCCTTCCGTCTCTGGGAGCCCACCACGGGCTCCCAGGCCACCAGCAACGGCGGTCCCACAAGTCGGGGGCCACTGACCTGGGGCCACACACTGGTGACAGATGAAAGTGAGCAAAGGTCAAATGAGCGACTTTACCGAGGTCACAGAGCCCATCCTGGCCGAGAGGGGAGGGCCTGCCACCCTGCCCAGCTGACCGGCTCCGCCCCTAGAACCCAGCGCACTGTAGGCTGTGTCTGGCCCCATGTGTTAGTGCCGCCTGTCCTTACAGAGCTTCCGGTCCTGCGCCCCACACCCCTGCCACAGCTGCTTCCTCAGCATGGTTGGGGACCTCCACGGATGTCACCCCTGGAGACACCCAGTTAACAAAATCGGTCTTTGACACCTTCACCTCTCACGCGTCTTGGCGGCTCGCTGTGCTGCCCCACGCAGAGCTGACACCAGCCACGGCTCGGGTCCACGAGAGTCCACCTCTGTGTGTGCAGAGAACCAGCTGCAGCTCCAGGGGGACCTGGACCCTCTTGAGCAAAGTGCAAATGCAGCAAAACCCAGTTCCAAGCAAAGTCGCGTTTTGTGACATTTGTCATGGGCCGTGCAGGAGAAGGTGTCCACGCTGTGAGACCGTGGGGGTCCGGACACCCAGGGACTCTCACATGCTGGTGTGTCATGGACCTTCATCCCTCAGGCAAACCCTGGTCTCCTTGGGGCCAAGGGGGCCGGTGGGTTTAGTAAATCATCTCAACATAAGACTGGGGAGGGGGCACAAAGAATACACGTGTGCCGCCATTGATCAGTGCGCGCTGGTCTGCAGGGGTCTCCCTGAACACACCCATGTGTGAGAGGTGGGCAGTGGTCTCTCACCGCCTCCCACGACCTGGGCTGCCTCGTAGTGACCGCCTGCTCACCCTGTTTGCTCAACCATGTCTGGCCTTTAAACCGCTCACCAGGATTTATGTCCTGCACTCTGGGTGGTTAGCAGGACAGAGGAGCATATGTGCACACGTGTGTGTGAGTGTGAGTGTGTTAAGCTGCTGCCTTCCTGAGCTGTAGCATTGTGTGTAAATGAAAGACAAACGGTTCTACATGTGTGTTGATGAAAACTGTCTAGCACATTCTGAGAGTGGCCAGACCAGAGTGCGAGCGAGCAGGTCGGGGCTTGCCGGGGCGGACAGCTGCACGGGGCCCGGCCGCTGACCTGGCCCCTCTCACCCGTCTCCCTGCAGGGCCAAGGTGAAGAAGGGAGTGAACATCCTGAGCGCCCGGACCAGCGAGCCTCAGCAGTGGGGCGTCCGGCAGGAGGTGGGAGACGGCGGGAAGCACGCCACTGCCACCGTGGTGTGCCAGCGCCTGGGACCCAGCACACGTGACAGGTAAGTGCCACCGCTGTGGCCGCCATGCGGGGTCCTCACGACCCGGTGTCTGCCGGAGAGGCTTAACTGACTCTCACATTCACTGCTGCTTAGCAGGGCTACTAACCCCCGGCCTTCCTGCCTGAGCAGCCCCACGTGGCCCTGGCTGCCGTGGCTCAGCTGGTTGGAGCATCATGCCATAAACCAAAAGGTTGCAGGTTTGATTCCTGGTCAGGGCGCATGCCTAGTTTGTGGGCTTGGTCCCTGTTCCGGGTGCATATGGGAGACAACCAATTGATGTTTCTCTCCCCCTTCCTCTCTCTCTAAAAGCAGTGGGAAAGTGTCCTCGGGTGAGGGTCACAAAGAGGGGGTGACACTGTCTGGCAGGTCGGCCAGAGGGCAGGGCACCGGTTCAGAAGGTCCGTGGTCCAGGCTTTGGAGCAGAGATGAGTTAGCGAGATTCTACTCTGCTTCGCCGAGCCTCGCGCGCCCTCTTCACCGACACCTGTGTCCCCAGGGGCCGTGTCACCTCCCAGTGCCATCCCTAAGGGACCAGAGGCAGGTGGCTTGCTTACTAAGTGTGCATTCTTCGTGCACAGGGTTCAGTTTGTCATCACTGGGGACGGATTTAAGGGCAGGAGGTGACGATCGGTGGCAGTAATGCATAAGGATGTGCTGTGGGGGATTCTGCACAGACATCTAGATGGTTATTTAAAGTGATCGCTTCCTGTGCCTAGAAGCAACACGCGCTCACTGTAGAATGTTAGGGAGACCCGGGCATGGGCGTCAGACCCTGCGTAACGGCCCCGCCCCCAGGGTCCGCCGCCGCTGACAGGCTGGTTCATTTTCCTCCCACGCTTCATACACATATAACATCTGTAGATAGTGACAGGGTCGTGGAGTTAACTTATTGTACAAATTCGGGATCATGACCTATGTACAGACTTTAAAATTCTTGTACTTATATTTGGCTTCTGTTGGAAACACCTCCGCTGACATTCCCTGTCCCTGAAACCCTGTTGATGGCTGCGTAACACTCCGTCGTGTGGATTCACCGTGATGCAATCGACCACGTCTGTGTTGTGGGACATTCACGTGGTTTTCCAGTTTTACCCACGTGGACAGGAAACTCCTTTCTGCATAAGGCTTTGTCCACTTCTCATTTTGCTCCAGGCTCCTTCTTAGAATCATAAAGTTTCATCATTCTTGGGTTCTCGGTATGCTTGGTCTGGGTGTTTTCCTGAAGGGATTAGCCACAGGGGACAGACGGACGGACGGACCCTTCCTGGGACATGTTTCCTTATGTGAATGCTGTTCGGCTGCGGAGAAAAATTCCGCCCCTTCTTACTTTTCTGGAAACCCTGCCTCGTCCCTTCCTTTCCTGTGCAGCCGACAAAACAGCTGGCGTCCCGAGCAGCTCCCAGCCCCAAACCCAGCCTTCACCTTCGTCACCCCCGAGCACCGTTAGGACTCCTGCAGGCGAGGACTGGACATCCAAAGGCATGCCTGGTCCCTTTCTATAAGCAAGAAATTGACGCCAAATTAAATCTCCTGTGTCAAGTACACATGAACCTAATTAGCCCACTTGATTCATCTGGATTTTGCACATAAAAGGGAACGTGTAAATTAACAGACAGTGAACTTATGTAAACAGTTCCTCATGTCACATCCAAAAGGTGTCTCCAAGGGAGCGGGGGGTGCCTTGGTGATAAGCTCTAAACAGTCCCGAAGGGCACCCTGTTTGTTCTGAGTTTTCCAGAAACTGCTCTGGGCACGGCTATGTTTTTGGAGCATGTCAACACGCCGTCAGTCGCACTGGGTGTTTCAGCAGAGGGAGCCGAGGCTCAACGCTTGCATTCTTTCCATTTCAACTGCAGAATTGTCGGCCACCATGGGTTAGCGTCGTGGCTGGTGGGAGAGGCCTGGCCACCCTCCGTGCATCCGCTGGTTTCTTAGCGCAAGGTCTCCGCGGTCCATGTCTGCCTTTGCGGAAGAGTGGGCGTGGCAGGACGGCCACCGGGGTGTGTGACGCAGGTCCAGAGCCGGCTGTGAAAGCCGATTAGATGGGGCGTGTCTGGTCCCAGCTCCTGTTCAGTGAAGTCGGCCACAGGAGCAGGATTTACACCACGGAAACTGGCAGACACCCAAGTCAGGGCTTTTTGGTGCTGTTGGAAAGCCTACTTGGCACACCACGGAGCACGTCCCCTGCTCACTCCCTTGCTAATGGGGATCTTCAGAAACCACTGCCTGTCCCTCCACATGTGACGTGCTGTGCTCTGTGCCAGGGACAGAATTGGGCCACAGCCAGGAACGCACCCCAAATGGCACCTCACCCCATCCTGCTGGGACTGCTACTTGCTGCAGAGTTTCCTTGGAACCAGCTTTAAATTGCTCTGGTTTTTAAAAATTTGCCTTCATTTTTAGTAATAATATCTTTGAAACCATGTGTTTGAGCTACTTTTGTTATGTTCTAATGTACATTACATTAAGGATGGAACTGTAAGAGCTGTTTGAGGTAATTATCCTCTGTGGTGAGAGCAGGGACATAGTCCCTGGGCGTTCTTGTCGTGACAAGGAAGGAGGTGTTTCTGTACACTGTGGGCGTTCCGTGAGGTCAAGGGGGACAGTGGGGCTGCCGCCTGTGCGGCCACACCTGACACCAGCTCCCCAGGGAGGGTTGCCCGGCCACCTGCACCAGGCCCGGCCTAGCCCCACTCACCGCTGCGCTTCACCAAACACCTTCACCTATGCTGGGTCACACACGCCTTCTTAAATTTTCCTTTTGCCGTCTTTATTGAACTGCTGTGGCTACAGCCTCTTCTGGGAGGTGGGTGTAGTGTCTGAGAAATAGGAATGTAAATGACGGTCATGCTCGGTGTGTCTCACAGCGCCCGGCGCCCCACAGATGCTGTGAACACGTACAGCTCCTGCTTCGATGAACAGAGGGGTCTTGCAACTGGGAAGATAAAGGAAAGAGATGAAGACATTCGGAGGGAGGAAGCATCCAACTGAATATGTGTGCAAATGATTTAAAACAGTTTTTAGAAATACCTTTCATCTCTGTCAGGAAATGGAGACGCTCACAGGAATTGAAGGCGGGCGTCAGCAAGGACAGCGCGAACCCACGGGCCCTGCTGCAGTCCGGCTGCGCTGCCCGCGCAAGCGAAGGTCTGAGGGCATGGCCGTACACCAGCTCCAAACTCCGGCTTCTGGCTTTTGCTTCCTTCCTTGTCTTTTCACTCAGCTTGTTTTATTTAATGCTCATGTTTCACTTTTACTCTCAGAAAGACACGTTCAAGGACACGGTTGGGAGCCCATGCCCCACAGTGCGTGTAACTGGCGCCATCACCGTGCGCAGCGTGTGCCTTGGGCTGGGACCAGGCCGTGACGGCTCTCCTCTGTGCGTCGGCAGTGCCAACCCACCTGCCCAGGCTCCGTGGTTCAGCTGCCCCCCGCCACTCATGAAGGGGGAACCTTCACATATTCAGAGGGTCCCCAACATCGGGAGACCTGGTGCTTGATTCTGCATGCCTTCCTTCTTGTCCCCCTGTGGGCCGTCTCAGTCACACTCTGGCTGGAGTCTCAGGGGCTGGGTGGCTCTGGGCTCCACTCCCAGCCTCAGGGCACCGTGAACTTGGAAGGGCGGGAGGATAGCCATGGACTGTGGGTCCCAGGGCTCAATTATTCTTGCTTTGACAACGGATAAGTCAACCCCAGAGTCCTAAGTTGTGTTGTCATTTGTCACTTCACTAAGGCACAGTTTCCCTTTCTGCTGTTATGTTTCTCTACTCTTTACATACTTACTTTTGTGTGCGGGAGAGTGCAGGCAATCCATTCACGCAGTTCTGAACTTGAAAGGTACACGGAATGACATGCCCTCTGCTCCCCCAGCTCCCGTCCCCCGAAGTCACCAGGCTTGCCCTTGCACGTGGACCTTTCTGATGCACAGGAGTCCAAAGTGGGCTGCTGCCTGCAACGCAGCAGAAGCCCAGGTTCCTCGTCTACAGCGGCTCTGGGCGCCCGAAGGCTGCCCACGTTTCCACAGTCCGAGATGGGCACCAGCCCCTAGGAGCCCCTGATGGGCAGGTGGGCGGGCGCGAGGGCCCTGGGCGCCAGGCCACAGAGACGTGTTTTTGTCTTTCTCTGAAGAACAGTGAGGAGCCTCAAAAATGTTTCGGGTGGGAGGGCAGCACAGCCACACTTGTGTAAACAGTACTCCTGGTGGATGTGCAGAACGTGGGTGGGGGCCGAGCCCCCCAGAGACTCACTCGCAGCAAATCAGACTGATGCAGCCCCAAGTGAGGATGACAGGCGCCCCCTACCTGCCGCCACTGTCTTCCTGCGCCAGTCGCCAAGAGACCAGAGACCCCGCCCCCTCCCCTTCCACAGGCTCCACGCCCGATGGGCAGCAAGCGTTTTACAGGACAGCTGCACCCCCTCTCATTTGGCAAAATCCTCCAGGGGGTTGTTCAGGAGAAATCACAGCAACACGTATTAGGAAATTTAAAAAAAAGAGTGGGGCGAAGAAGCAGCCTCTGAGCGCAGAGAGATTATTCTAATAACTTTAAATTAGTCCTCGAACTCACCGACTGCTCTCCTCCGCGGCGCGGTGACAGGTTGTTCTGTGGGCTGTTCGTGAGCCTGTCCCAGGTAACCTAATAATGCTTTTCTTTCCGTTTTGCACATCACATTAATTCTTCATAAGTGGTCCTTATTATTCCTCACTTGTCCCATCTCGGTGCGGTATTTTCTCAGCAGCGGTGTATAAACCAGGCCGGCTAAGTGGCAGGGACGTCTCATCCATCATGCCTGTAATTTTCCACCCGGGGAGGGAGTGCGGACGCTTCCGTTAAGGGCACAGGCAAGTCCCCTGACTGCGTGGCTGGCTCTCGGCTGAGGGTGCCACTTCCATGTCTCTGCGGGGAACAGACCAAAGCGAGTCACTCTCTGGGACCCGCAGTGGTCACCAGGGAGGTGTGTGTGGGTCTGGGTGAACGGGTCAGCTGCTGTGACTGCCCCCCACCCCAGTCACTGATTTGGCAAGAAAGAGGTTGGTTTCTGTTTTGTTTCACGTTTGAGTTCGTGAGGCAGGTCCACTCTGCAGAGGCAGGGGGCCCAGACTCTTCTCGGTTTGTCATGGCAACACCGGAAGATGCTGCTGGGGTGGACAGAGGCTGAGATGGCTCTTCACCAGGGTAACTTCCAGCCCGTAACCAGGGACCAGGGGGAAGTGGAAAGCCAGCCTCTGCTTGTAAAGGCAGGACCCAGAAGCTGCACAGGTCCCTTCCACTCCCATCCCATGGACAGAACGTACAACTGAGGCCGCACCTAGCTGCAAGGGAAGCAGGGAAGGGTCATCGTTCATCCTGATTAGTCGGGTCCCACACCAGAAGGGTGTGCTGGAAAACAGACACAGGGAGTAACCTCTGACCCACGTAGGAATCTGAAAACACTGGAGAATGAAGGGGAAAGGACAGCCGAGGTGGAGGCAGGTGACCGGAAAGAGGCGGCACTCTGAGCTGGGAGAGTGTTCACTCGTCACACAGAGAGTCCAAGGCCCCGAGATCCCTGCAGCCCAGTCTGGTGGGACATCCCCCCGACAGGAAGGGGAGGGCTCAAGGGCAGAGAGCAACCTGGGCAGGGTTTTCAAACAGCCCAAATGCATGAGCAGGAGCCAGGAGGGCCCAGGGGAGCCGGCCAGCACAACAGGGGCTGAAGATTTAAGGCCGCACCGCCTCCAGCCAGAGCTTTCCTTGGCTGCCGTGATAATGGCAGTAATGATATAAAAGCCAGACATCCCTCTGCAGAGCAGCTGCCTCGCTGTCAGAGCCGGGCGGGGCCTGCGTCCTGGCCCTGTGCCACTGTGGAAGTCGCTCCCAGGCCTCAGGTTCTATAAAATCGGCCTGTGGTAGGATCCGCAGGGGTGAACAGCAAGTTCATTGTAACCTCTGAGCACTGTGGTTGTTACTTAGTAAGGCTCCCTAAACGATACTGTGTGATTCTTATTATTTCCAGCAGCCTTGCTAGGGAGCTCCCGACGGCGGCCAAGAGGCCGGCCCCTGCCCAGCAGGGCCCTGAGCCCACCACAGCCAGCAGCTGCCCTTGGTTGATTCCATGTAGGAATTCCCATCTAGCTCAGTGACCCCTGATTCTCACGATAACTTCACGTGGTTGAGAGAGAAGGACCTGCCATTTGAAATCAGCTCTGCTCTCTATCTGCTGTGCAGCACTGGGGACGATACGTAACTTCTCTGAGCCTCCACGTCCTTGTCTCTGAAAGGGAGGTTGGATCTCCTGCCTCCTGAGGTCGCCCTCAAGAGCAAATGAGTTCTTGTGAGTCACCTCCTTGGTGCTGAGTGGCCCTGGTGTCCCCAAGGAAGCCAAAGTTCTGTGTTTTGGGTCGGCAGTGTCTGACGCAGTCCTCCCCCACCCGGGCCTCCTCAGTTTGGTAAGACTGGTGCCTTCCCTGGTCCTGAGGTCAGAGGGGGCACAGGGGCCTGATTCCCTTGCAGTTCTCTCTCTGCAGTGTGGCTTTCACTCTCTTACAAACACAGATGTGAAAGGCACTGACGGGCTCTTAAATGGGGTAAAAAGAGAAGGAGCTGGCTCCTACCTCCACAGAGGGGTGCGTGTGTTTCTAAAGAATGCACGCCGAAGGAGCAGAGGGCTCTTCATCTGAGGGGTAAAGGGTGCAGGAAGGGTGGGTGGTGGGTGGGAAAAACGAGAGCACACTTCCCATTGTCCACGCACACCATCGGCTTTTCATCAGCCAGGTGGCACCGAGACGGAGCCGGTGCCTGAAGACGCTCACGCAGAGGGTGGTAAAACGCGGCAGGTAAGTGGGTAAATCAAGACAGTCAGCAAACAGCTGTTGGGGATGATAAGATTCAAGGGGCTCCTTTTTTTTCTGTGAAAACTTGTTCACACTGGGCTCAGATTAATTTTTGACTGTCTCCCGCTCAACGAGGGTGGCTTACGCAGCCGCCTCAGATAGGACTTTGGGTGTGTGGTGTCTTGGGCCCAAACCACAAACGGCAAGAAAGAAAAAAAGTTAACGAAAATGAGAGATCAACTTCAGAAGCATTGAAGTTGCTTCTGCCTTCCAAGCCCCTGGATTCCTTCTGCTTTGATCCATTTCGGTGACTTTTTTGTGCCGTTAACGTGAGACGGGAAGGCAAGATGAAGAACTATGGCCGCGTTCGGGGGAAGCAGGAGAAAGCGCCGAAGCCGGAGCCAGTGCAGCTGGGCTCCTTTCTCTCTGGAAAGCCGCGCAGCACCAGGGAGGAGTGGGCACGGGAAAGAAAGAAAAGGCAAGGACGGAAGCATGCACGCACACGCCACAGCTGTCACACCGAGAAAAGACGCAGGACACATTCGGACGTTTCTCTGGAGCTCAGCCATTTGGGGCATGCTTTTGGTTGTCAAATAATTAGCCACCCCGAGTGTATGCGTGGGCTTTCACAAATCTTGCTTTGACGTGCATGTCAGGAAGGCCCGCTCTGATGAATGAGTCTTGGGTTCGACTTCCTTCCTGAATCTGGCTCGTTTTCTCCCCATTTTTAGACCTTCGCTGCCCATCTCGATGCAGGCGCCATGCAGGTCAGAGGCTGGCGTGGTGGCTCCGCCAAAGACCCGGCCGTGTCTCTCTTCCTGCCCCACAGCCTTCAGCAGAGGCTCCCCTCCCCCACGCTCCCAAGATTGCATCTTACTTGTGTTCCAGTAGGACAGATGGGGGAAGGTGGTGGCCGCTGTGACAGATGAAGGCTGGCCAGGTCTGGCTACTTTGGTCAGAAACACAGACTTCTTGTCAGCTGTGACAAAGGACAGACAGGGAGGGCAGTGTCTCACATTCCCCTCCCTTGAAGCACACACTTCCTTCCGTTGTCCTGTTTTGGGAGCGTGGGTCACCCTAGGCTCTGATATTACTATTAACTATTATTACTGCTCAGGAAGTGATAAGTTTGACCAGCTTTTACTTTGTTACAGGATAATTTTCCAAAAAATAGAAAAAACGGGAAATTCATGACTCTCTTACAAAAAAATGAACATGTCAAAACTTCTGGTTAACCAGTGATTAATGAGGGAGCCTGAAAAACGTTATAACCGTTCAAGGAAGGTTTAGAAAGCAGAGACAGATATAGGCCATGAAACAAATTTATACATAGGTGAAAAACTTCCTCCACTTGGGCGAGGCGAGAAATCAATTGTCCCTCCGCTGGGCACCATTTATTTGCACGTCTGCCGACAAGAATTATGTACATTGCTACCATTTATCTACAACTTATTGAATTGTAAAATAAATCAAACATGATGAAAGCCACAAACACTGTAGAATCCGATAATAGGAATGATGCGCTCTTTCTTTTTTCTTCTTTTTCTTTTTTATTTTAATTTTTGTTTTAGTCTCTCTTTTGTTTGTTTTTCTTTTTAAAATTTTTTTTGTTTGGTTTTTGTTTTGGTGTTTATTTCTCTTTTGGAAAAATGTGCTCTGCACATGTGTGGTTTCCCCACGCAGACGCCCAGCAGCCACTTCAGCCTTCACAGTGGTTCTCTGCACCGCGAGCCCTCCGGATTCTCAGAAGCTGGGACCTACCTTCCCCGACCTCACTTGGCCCTGGGGGGTCACAGAATCAGCTGAGCCCTGTGTCTGCGAGGGTGGGGTCAGGGCCCTCTCTTCTGAAATTATTTAGGGTGAAGAAGAGTGTGCGAATGGGGAGGAGGGCAGGTCTGTAGGGCGCGGTGCTGGGTGCTCAGTGGGTTAAAAGGACCCATCGGCAGCGTGTTCTCCCATTCAGTGGCGCCCGTCTCTGAGTCCTCGCCCCGCAGGTGAGACTCACCTCCTCCTCCACAAGCGGGCAGGTGACAAGTGGCACCGCAGCCCTTTGTCACTGTGTGCTGGAGATTTCACTGTGCACTCTGTGTCCCTTAACTGCCCCATGGACCCTGGACAGTGGTGGCTATGGGACACGTGAGGATGCTGAGATGCAAGGAGTCGAGCAGCTGCCGGGCCCACCCAGCCGGCGGGCTGCGGATTCCTGGAGCTCAGCCTTTATGGTTGTCGTCACTGATGTGATGACGATGCTGGTAAAACACATGTTTTTTATTGTGCTGGGAGAAGGCTGAACTCCTAAAAGATGCTTAAAAAATTAACCTCTTCTGTGCCTTTTGTTTCTTATACTTTTTTTTATTGAGATATAATTTACATACCATAAAATTCACCCTTTTCAAGTGTAGAATTTTTTAGTGCCTGACAGACTTGTCCAGCCCTCACTCTTCTAGAACATTTTCATCACCCCGGAAGGAAGCCCCACTCAGCCTTCCATCCTCCTCACCCCCCCGGCCCTGGCTGCCGCTCCTCCACTTTCTGTCCCTGTGGACTTGCCTGTTCTGGACATTTCACCTAAATGGGATCACACACTATGTGGCCTCCGTGTCTGGCATCTCTCACGCAGCGTCATGTCTTAAGGGTCCTCCTCGCTGTAGCCGGTGTCAGAGTCTCTTTCCTGCTGGTGGCCGAGTCACAGTCCACTGTGTGGGTGGGCCACGTGGGCCTCTGTGCCTCCCCTCCCATCCCAGATGTATTGTGGTAAAATTGCAGGTAAAAGTGAATATACAGGGTCCAGCACAAATAACGCCCCTTTTTTTATTACAAAATCATAAGCACATAATTCTGCAACATAACAATAGCACACTCAAGCACACCCTGTGACATCTTAGGGGAAATGTTCTCATCAAAACTATAAATTATCACACCCCTACTACTGCCCTGCCCACTGCACTTGGACAGGCGTTCCTGCTGCCTAGTATACTTGAGCACACGGGGAGATGAGGTGACACACTTACACGTCGGGAAGTGGTCACCACGGTCAAGTCCACTGACCCGCTGTCACCTCTGCACACGCGTGGGAGCGCTCACAGCCTACTCCGAAAAAGTCTCACTCACTCACACGAGGCAGCGTTACCACTGCAGCCTCCGTGCCCCGGACCAGCAGCCCTGCGCTCCCTGGAGATCACCCCCCGAGGCCCCGAACGAGCCTTGACCCCCAGCCTGGGAGACCATCCCACAGAGGAATCGGCCACCCAGGGTTAAGCCAGCACACTCCTCCCGCCCTGCCCCTGCCCTGCCCTCCTGAACTGGCCGCTGATCTGTTTAGGGTTTTGTGCTCCCCAAGGTCACGAAGCGAACAGTGGCCTTCGGGTCCCACCCTCACGGCCTGTTAGAAGCCTAGAGAGGCCACCCTCCTCGCTGCAGACCGGGGCGCTGGGCAGGGACTTCAGGTGCCTGTGGCAGAGTCTCCTAAGTGCCATGTGTGACATCTGTCATAGCCGCAGGACACGCATGCTGTTACTGTTCAGTCAGTATCTTACATTGAAATTATCTTTATCTCCTACTTCAGTGAACTTATTTTGGGAGGAAACTTTGTATCCTTCCCAACTGTGAAACACCCAGTGCCAGTGGCCGTGAGTAAGAGGCAAAGTCGGAAATAAATGCAATCGAATGCTTGGCCTGGGGCCCCCTGCTCCATGCTCCACTGCAGCCTGGTGATCCTACAAGGCTGCCCCTCCCCTGAACACCCCAGGAGATTTCTCGTCTTAATCTCCGTCTTTTGTCGGAGCAGAAGGGTGCATTTGAAGTTGGAATGTAGGTCATGCCTGGAAGCCAGCAAGCTGCCTGCCTCCTGCCTCCCGACTGGGGAGCCCCACTTAAAATCATCTTGAGAGCTACCTGTTGGATGCCACTCTCCCAGGAACGGCTGGGTGAGCAGATGGCAGGGGCTTGCCCCAGGACGCGAGGCCTCGGCGAAGGTCACTGTCACCGTGAATTCCTATCTTCTTCCTCGGCCAGCGCTCTTTCGGCATGACTCACTCTTTCCGGCATGCCCACCAGTCACACCTCCCTTTCTCCGTGTCCCCCACCCAAAGCCCTTCCCTCCTTCAAAGCCTGCTTCTTACCTGATTGTGAATTATCAAGTGCAAAGGATCTCCCAAATAGATTCTCTCCTCCTCTGTTGTGGCTGGGAAATTTTGTTTCTTTTTCTGTCTTTTTAAGTAATCAAGACAGCTATTTAGAAAGCAAACATATCATAAAAAGCCTTACTCTGAATGGAAATGTTGGGGGGGGGGTGTTATTTTTAGGGGATTATTGTTACCCGCCACCATTCCCTCCACCAATTCGGCCAGTTTCCCGGAGTCTCTTCACTGGAATCCTGGGGCCACAAACAAGGGAACCGACACTCGAAGGAACGCAGCGAAGAAGACGGCGCGCCCTGAGCAGAGGGCGTGGCGTGAGGAGGGGCGGGGCTTGGGGGCGTGGCCGGGGCGTGGCCTCCGTGCGGGCTGGCTGCGGGCTGGCTGCAGACCGGGCGCACGTGAGCGGCACTTCCCCACGGGAAGGCGGCAGTTCAGGCAAAGACGCCACGAAGCACGGCGTTCCCAGGCACCGAGAAAGGCTCACGCAGACGAGAGTTCAAAACCCGCCAGGAGCCCGGGCTGAGGGCCTGGGCCCCCGAGCCCGCGGACGTGGGGCGGCATGAAGGGGGTGGCGTGGGCCGAACCGCCCAGAGTCAGGACGCTGCTGGGACCCCCATTCCGAATTCGGCCTCTGCTTTTGCACTACACGCCAGCAATGAAATGTCGAACTGGCCGGTGGCAGCAAGCTCCCCACGCGCCGGTCCTGGAACAAACACGACGTCCCGGTCGGCGACGAAGCCCTTGGCGCCCCCAGCGCCCCTCTGCGAGGGGTTCCTGCCATGGCCAAGCGTCGGCGGCTTGGCGGGACTTCACCGCCGGCCTGGACTTGCCTTTGAAGAGGGTTGTCCCGTCCCGGCGGTTAGGAAACAGCCCCCGCTCCCCGTCTCCGAGCCTCTTTGCCAGTCTTTAAAGCGCAGAGGTCGCCGTTCCAGCGGCCAGCCAGGACCTGGGACCCGGCCTGAGCGCACTGTCGGTTTTCCCGACTTCTCATCTCTTTTGTGGGCGTACGCAGCACGCGGTCAGGGGCACAGCGGGCGCAGCGGTCGCACTCACAGGCCGGGGAGGCGCGGTGAGCAGGTGGGGCGGAGGGCCCACGCGGTGCGGCCGGCGGCTGCGCTCTGGGTTTCAGACCGGAACAGCTGGCTTCTGCTCCACCTCGCCTTTCCGCAGGCTCTGCGCAGCGCCACCTCCTGACCACGGGGAGCCAGAGGACAGGAGGTCAGGGTGAAAGCAGTTAGGGTCACAGGCTTCAGTGACCACGGGGCTTTGTTGGGGACACAAACATCTAAAAACAATGTTGACCCCTGGCTGGGGTGCGGCTCAGAAGACTGAGCACCTGCCTGCAAACTGAAAGATCACTGGTTCGATTCTTAGTCAGGGCACGTGCCTGGATTGCGGGCCCAGTAGGGGGCGTGCAAGAGGCAACCGCACTTCGCTGTTACTCTCCTTCTCTGCCTCCCTCCCTCCCCCTCTCTCTAAAAATAAATAACTTTTTTTAAAAAATAAAAATAAAAATAATGTTGCAAGTGTTTGTAGCCCATATACCAGACACAGGGTAGTAGCGAGAATATGAAACAGAGAAACAACCCAACAGAAAACAGCAGACTCTGAGCAGGGCATTCACCAGAGAGGAAATAAAAGTTTCTAGTAAACTTAAGGAAAAACACTCCGCGAACGAGGGAAAGGTATGTTAACACACGTGTAGCAGGAATGCCGACTCACACCCCCATGTCAGGTGGTACAAACTCTTTGGAAAACAATCTGGAATTTTCTATCCGGTGTGTAGGTGTTTGGCTCCTATGAGGCAATAGTTCCCTTTCCTGTGGTTACAGAAAACTCACAATGTTTATAAGGGAAAAACATGGAAAACAACCTAACTGTCCATCAACGGGGAAACGGCTAATTAAATCTATATATGCCACTGGCTTCCAAACATGTGTGATTTTGTGCCCCTAACTATACAACGTTTTTGAGTATGCAATTGACTTATGTGCAATTTTAGCAGATTACATAGATGCACTTGTGTGCTGGTGTGTGCTCTGAACCCTATACGACAATGAGGCATTTTTGAAAAGGAAACAGAAAGTGACCCTCTGGGGGAAATATTTAAATAATGAGACACTAGGTCTCTCTTATGCAGGAAGCCAGAGTGTAAGAGGAGCATCCATCCCCCAAGGGGAATTGTGAGCTGAGCACTGAAGGACGGATAGCTGTCCTCCAAATGCAAGAGTTTCTGTCCCAAGCATCAACCTACGGGTGTCCCTCCCCTCACCAGGAGGCAGCCTGGCTTGTCCCCGTGGTCTCCCACAGTGCTGGCAGGGACAAGGAAGGTTTGGGCTCCCCGAGAGCCTGCAACTCAGTGAGTTTGGGGTGAACATCTGAAACCGTGAAGATGCTATCCAGGCCGTTCCTGCCACACTGTCCAGCCAAACCCATCGCAGGGTCAGCCTGGGTTCAAGGGCGGCTGGCTCACTGGGGCTGAGGCCTGAGCCACCCACGGCCGCGACCGGCGTGCAGCCAGGAGGGAGACAGCGGCCACCCTTTGGACCCTGACTCCCTGAAGCCGAATGCTCGCAGCGGCAGGGGGACACGTGTTCTAGAATGCCACTGCTGACGCTGCCATCTGGTGCGGTCTCCGTGGACAGCGCTTCAATGGCAGGCAAATGCCCCAAACCCACAAACCCACGGGGCCTTTGTGAGAACGTGGCCTGCGGCCGTGGGCCTCCAAACTCTGGCATCTTTCACAGCATCATCTGTGATGGACCGGAAACAACCAGTCAAATAAACCCATGCACTTCCCTTCCACGGAATATTATATAGCCACTTAAAATAAGTTATATCTGTAGCCACTGATCTGGAATGTTCTCTAAGAGATATTGCTAAGTGGGAAAAAAATGCTGGGGACCCAGCAGTGCATGTGGCGCCCGAACGCTTGAGGGTAAAATATGAAGCGAAGGTTCAGCATCCAATTTCATGGGTGAACCACGAGGCCACTGTGCGCGGCAGAACGGGCAGGCGCAGTGGGACGCACGCGGTCCCTGGAGCTGCCGGGTTCCTAGCAACAGGAAGTACAATATGTGCAGGTGCCAGGGCTGGGG
>PVJI01027863.1:0-17210 GCA_004026765.1 Micronycteris hirsuta
TGTGCCCTGACTGGGAATCGAACTGGGACCGTCTGGTTCCCAGCCCGCGCTCAATCCACTGAGCTACACCAGCCAGGGCTGCTCTCTTGTTTTCTCTTTTAAGGCAGAGAAGAGGCCCAGATCCTCCTCAGTCTGGGGTGTGGGCCCTAAGGGTTGGGCTGGGGGTTGCTGGCTCTCCTTGCTGCTCCTTATCACCTACAGCTGGGGTGTCAAACTCATGTTCACCGGGGCCACATCAACCTCGTGATTGCCTTCAAAGGGCTGAATATAATTTTAGGACTGTATAAATGTAATTACTCCTTAACAGTTAAGCGAGAGCTTGGTGCTGCCGCCAGGTAGAAACAAGGTGCCAGGCCAGATAAAAGAAGGTGGAGGGCCAGATTTGGCCCATGGACCTTTGTTTGCCACCTGTGACCTACAGGATATAGGCTGGGGCTAGAGGCCCCCACGAAGCAGCCTGGTAGCCCCTGGGCTAGGGCCTCAGCAGGTCCCCTGTATCCCTGAGGAAAGTGTAAAGGACTCACCTGTGGTACCCATGATGACAGCGCCCCTAAGCTTCCTGAGCACCAGCCATGCGCCCTGGGCTGAGCACCTCTTCGGAGTAGCTCCCCAAATCCTTTGTGGCAGAGGCTACTGGCCATTGCCCAGTATGCTTCTTCCTTCTCCTCTTTAGTAACAGAACACCCCGCTCCTGAATGTTAATAAGGCACACCACTGCTAGGCTAAATACTACATTTCCCAGTCTCCCTTGCAGCTAGGTGTGGCCATGTGATCAGTTCTGACCAATAGACTACAAGAGAGGTCACATGCATTTTCCAATGTGCCCCTATAAAAGAAAGGAGTGATTCACCTTCTTGGCGCCCCCAAAACACATGGGAAAGAATGGGCAGGGGGAGGTGGTGTTCACCTGCAGCCTTGTGGATGGAGCTATGGGATGGGAAAGACACAAGGAGCCCAGGCCCTGGACCGGCTCCCAAAGCAGAGCGCTCACTGAAACTTGAAGGCGATCGCCCCTAACTGCTTCTCTAACGGCTGTTCCCCGGGTTCTGCTAGCACAGCTGCGCTGAATCCTAAAGAGACATCGAGGCTCCGAGAGGGAAGTCCGTGGTTCATTGGTGAAGCCAACACTTGAACGAGCAGATGCTCAGTACACGATGCTTAGGCGCATGGGTGACTGTGATGGGTGACTGCATGCACGGAGCCCAGCCGATCGCGTCGGGGCCCTACCTGCCACTGGCTTTTCCTGTGGAAGGTGCAGCTCTTGCTTCTGATTCCTGTGCCCCACATCCACCACGGCTTCCAGTTTATAAAGCGCTGCTTCATTTCCACTGTCACCTGAACCTTGACCCCTCCCTGTGAGGTCAGCAAGGGCGGGCATTGTTACTCTCCCCACTTTACAGGGGAGAAAACAATCTCTTCACACATCCTCTGGCTCGTAGTGAGTTCTTGACACGTGGCAGGTCCCCTCGCCCCTTTAGTGATGTTTTCACAGTGGCGTGCTACGGCCCACAAATATTGTTTTTAAAGGGGAGGGAGATGCGGGGGTGCAGTAGGAGAAGCTCGTGCCGAGGACTTGGGAGACCCAGCGGCCCTCGGACTTGCTGATAACCTTGGGGCATCTTTCCCCCTCTTTTCCCTGGTACCAGAGGCGGCAGTCGGAGAAGATGCTGCCTTCTCCCAGCCCCATTCCCTCCCGGTTTCTCTGCTGCCCCGGACCACGTACCACTGGGGCTGGGAGGGCCCAGGGTCCCCGACCACTGAGGGCACAGCGCGCTTCCCCTGGGCCTCTGCCAGCAGGTCCCGGCCCCCCTCCCGAGCCTGCCTCTGAGTCCCAGCACTGTGCTGGTCCGCTCTCTGACCTTGGGGTCCTCATCTGTTACACAGGAATGGGAGTAAAAGTAAGAACACCGCCCACAGGACAGTTGTGCTAATCACACACTGTTTATGCGTGTAAAGAGGCTAGAGTGGAGTCTGTCTCGGTAAGCGCTTAGTTCGTGCTTTGGGAATTATGGTTACTAATCGTCAGTTACCAGCAATATTATTATTCATCATAATAATGAAGGGATAATGGGCATTCGCCGATGACTGCAAGAGAAAGAAACACATCTGAATGTCTAGAGATTGCAGTTCTGTTGAAGGCCAAGGGATCGGGGCCTGGTTTGCCCCTGGAGGGGCCTCTAGGGCCTGTGGGTTCCCAGTCTGGGCACCTTCACCTGGCACCCTACCTCTCTGTTCATTTTTCCCATCAGCCCCACTTGGGGCTGTTAAGTCAGGAGTGGAAATTCTTGTCTCAGCGTCGAAAAAGCTCTCAAAGTTGTCTCAGCCAGCCCTTTTCCTTAGTCATGACTGCATGTACATACATGCATGTGCACACACACACACTGCCCGCCCTTGAATACCTCCCCATGTGGGGCACTCACTACCTACAAGGCAACCCCGACTATTAGGTCGTTTATCTTGTGAAGCCAAACTGATCTCTCTGGGAGGCCTCCCCCGGTTCTGCCTTCTGGGTCCTCCCAGAACAAGCCCACACCCTCTGTCTCGGCCAGCCTCTCGGGCACCAAGCGCAGTGGCCACTAAATAAGCTTCTTCCTGCCTGAAATCTCCCCTGTGTCTTGATCACCCTCCTGGACGAGGCAAGAGGCTGTGTTTGCACAGCGAGCTGGCTCAGGAGAAGCGCAGTGACACAGACCTGCAGATAAGCCCGGTAGACAGCTGGCCTGCAGTGCCTGGACACCCCCCACCATCCTCCTGACGGCCTGGCTCCTTCGTTTCGTGCCAGAACTTCGGGCAGAGAGAAGACAAAGACGCACCTGAAGCAAATACATGAAATCCCTCTACCAAACACATCATTGGCAGCTGACTCCAAAGATACCAGGGAGAAGAGGCCTGCTTGGTTAGATCTCTTTGGGGTCTGCTGCCCAGTTTGGAGGCACATCTTGGCTTGAGGTCCCTGTCGTGACTGTCGTGTGTTTGACCTCTCCAAGCCATGCACATGCTGGCATCTAAGCTCTCATTGCTGGATGTTCTCACAGAGCACTTGCAAGTTACATTCCTGAGGTCCATGGACCTGCAGACCGCGTCCCTATTCCAGCCTCCTCATTCCCACCACCATGGCCCTCTGCAAGTCGCTTTGCCGCCCCGGGCCTCAGTTTCTCCATCTGTAAAATGGGGACAATACTCATCTCTATTTCCCAGGGTTTGTGTGAGTTTTAATGAGGTCAACAATCCATAGCCTCGGATCCAGTTCCCGGCACACAGTAGGTCTTTAACAAGCGTTAGAAAGGATTAGCTCTCAGCTGGAAGATGAGCTTGGTGCACAGGTAATAGCTGCCAGAAATGGGGAGATGCACCCCCTTTGTGAGAGGGGCTCGGTCTAGACACAGTTCTGGCCCTTTCTGGATCCTGGGTCAGGGGGTCTCAAGTTTACTGAGTTTGAGATGTACCCCAGGGAGGCATACAAGGCAGAGTCCCAGGCCCTCTGGTCAGAAAGCCCGACGGTGGGTGTGGAGAGGCCCAGGCATCTGCAGTTTACTGACGTCTCTACTGAGCACCCCCCGCAAGCCAGGACTAGACGCCACTGCCCTGTGTGCCCGCTGCTCTGTGCCTGCACTGCGTGGAGAGGGGGAATTCGCTGCCGAAGAAGAACAAACTGCCCCTGCCCGCAGGGAGCTCACCGCCTCGTGGCGGGGGGCCGGGTGGCCAGACGGCTCCCTCGGGGCTGGTGGAGGAGCTTGAGGTCTGGAATGACAGGTACAGCTGTGGGAGTTAGAAAGTCAGAAGAGACCTTCCTCCTGGTAGCAGGGCTGTTGTCACAAGACAGACTGATGGCCAGGCTGGAGCCCTGGGGCAGGAAGGCCTTGGGAGGGCAGGGCACCAGCTGGTCTTGAGTTAAAGGCTGCTCTTCCGGGCCCTGCCTGGCCTGGCCCTGTGGTGGGGACAGGGGAGCTGTGGTGTGGAGCAGGACGACTCCGGTGACATGCGCGCTGAGTTCAGGGTGCTGCCTGTAGAGTCGGACCTGGGCTCGAACCCTAACTTTGACCTTTCTAGCTGTGTAACCTTGGCCCAGGGACTTCCCTTTCTTGAGCTTTGTCTCCACCTCTGCGGAGGGATGACAATTGGGTCGCCCACCTAGAGAGGTGATTTGCCAAGAAGCTAATGAAGTTTAAGTTCCAGGGACCCTTGGCAAGGCTCTGGGCTTGATTGCGCACTCATAATCTTGCAATATTTTTTCCTAAAGAAGGTCCTCCAGACTGTAAAGGCTTTGCGCCGCCCCCGCCCCCCCCCTCGCCCCACATACACACAAACCTGGATCTGCCCAGGCCCACCTAACACAGCTGTTGCGAGATTTGGTGGGAAGACCGTGACTCCTTGGCAAGCCTGTGCCTGAAAACAGAAGCTCCTAGCTTCTGAGCCTTGATAGAACCCACTGGCACCCTGGACAGTGGTGATGTTCGGACAGCCACTGGTCCCCATGACCTCACAGCTCTAGGGAAGGGGCTGGGAAGGGGGGGGGGGAGCAAGAGGCCTCAATGGAGCCTCCCACAGACTCCCCAGGTTGCCTTGCGCACCAGCCTGTGAAGGGCTGGGCTGGTGAGGGTGAGAAGCTAGCCAGAAGTAAGGGCTCTGGGCAGACGCCTTGGGATTGACTTGAGTTTGATAATGACCTTCAAATGTCTAAATCCAGAGAGGATACAGGTTACCCAGGACCCAGAGTTGAAGTTGGTGGGGATACTGGCGCCAGGACATACTCCCCTCAAGGCGAGGAGAGGACCCAGCTCCCACCACCCACTCTGTGCCAGGCCCTGCCCAAGTGCCCCACTTCACGGAACCCTCACATCCACCGCCATAAAGTCCTCACGTGGCTCCTTTCCATCCTGCAGAGAAGGAAGTGGAAGCTCAGAGAAGGCAAATCCGTGGCCAACAAGCGCACAGCTGGAGAGCATGCAAAACAAACCAGGATCTGGACCAGCTCTAACTGCCCTTTCCCGCTCTTAACCCTCTCCTGCTACCGCCCATCTGCCGCGGCGCAGTGGCACGTAGTGGGTTCGCAATAAACATGGACATGAAGGAAGTAAGGAAGGAAAGAATTCACGGGCCAGGCTCTTCCCACGCCCGCCCGCCCCCAGCTAGCTCTCTCCCACCCGGTCTCCTGTCCCCGCCGCCACCCCCGCACACCCTTCCCCCTGTCTAATGAGGTTTCTGAGCCGTCTCTCCGGCTTCCGTGGTTTCCCCGCGATCCTCCCGGAGCCCACCCCGAGGCAGCTTTCTCACAACAGGACCCCCCGGCGTGGGGACGCCTCCCGATCCCCGAGGCCCTGCGGGAGAGCGGGACCTAGGGCGGGGTGGTCTCCGCAGCCGCCTTCCCCTCCCCAGGCTTTCCCGCCCCCGCCTCTTCCCCGGGCCACTGAATAATTGATTCGGCCATAAATAATGGATCTGTGCTGTGCGCGCCCCTGCCCCCCCAGGGTGCGGGGCTTCCCCATAAGGATGGTGGGGAGCGGGGTGGGGGACGGGGACCACTGTGCCGTGCGCGCAAGTGGCGCACAGTTTCGTTCCGTGGGCCTTTCTCTCGCCCTCTCGCTCCCTCGCGCCGGCTTTTTCCCTTTTTCTTTTTCCTTTTTTTCTTTCCTGGAGCGGAGCCCGGCGCCAGGAGTCTGGAACCAGCTTGACAAGCTTTTGAGTTATGGAGGGGGGAGGGGAAGGGGGAGGGAGGGAGCAGGCGGGCGGCGCGGGGAGGGGAGAGGACTGGCGGGGAGGGCGCTCCGCGGCGGCGTGGGGACTGGGCCAGGGGCATCCGCGGGCATGGGCGCGCGTACCCACTTTGGAGACTCTCCCCAACTTTGGGAGAACGTTGGCGAGGATCTGACTGTGGCGGACGGGAGGAGGCGGGAGGCGGCGGCGGGGGTGCGGGGGTGAGTCAGGCCGTGGACCGGGCGAGCGGCCGGGCTGGCGGAACGAGCAGGCTTTAGAGCCGCAATAAATGAGGCCCGGGGAGGGCGACGGGGTTTACTCGGCTTCGGGCCTCGCTGCCTCCCCCCGCCGAGCAAGACATTCCTTTCCGCTGAACTGGGCGCCTGGGCTTGCGCCGCCGCCGCGCCCTGCACGCATCGCCCTCGGCGGGCAGCCGGGCTCAGGGCGGGGGAGCAGCGCTGGGGGTGGGGGACACCGAGGAGCGAGGCCTGGGGTGGCCCCCCCTTGTCCCCCTGCGCCGTTCCCCAGGTGCTCACTGCATCCTCACCTGCCCTGGAGGGTCGCTGCCCATTTAACAGGTGGGGGACCTGAGCCCACGGTCGCTCAGCTTCCTGCCCCCCACCCATGCCGTTGCCTGAGACTCTCCGTGCGCCCCGTCCCGCAGTCCTTCCTTAGGGCAGAGCCAGGCGCACAGCAGGGACACCTTAGCCGCTGCTGAACTTGACCCGGGCCCTTTGCCAGCAGCCTCAGGAGGGCGGTGAGCAGGCCGGTCCGTCTGACCGCGCGGTGCCAGACAAGCCCAGCCCCAGAGCGGTGGGGTGGGAGGTGTCTGGAATTGTTGGCTTACCAGGACCAGTAGTAGAGAGAAGTTTCCAGACTCCGTGAGGTCTCCAGGGAGACTCGTTGTACCCCAGGAGGACACTTCTAGATGCTAACAGAGACCCCAGTTCTAAACATGCCTTCCCCTGGACTGCAGAATCTCTGGTCAGGCTATGGTTGACTTCTCAGTGCTTCAGTTTCCTCTAGGGGCCCCCAGCACTTCCCCCACCCCAAACCTGCTCCCAGCCAGTTAGTGACCTGGGCCTACTGTGCTCCTGAGTGTGACGCCTGGCTCCTGGCTGTGTGGCCTGGGGTGGTTGCCTTCACCACTCTGAGCCTCTCTCCTTTGCTGTGGGGTGGGTGAGTAACTTTGCCAGCCTCACCTGGGTTCTGGAAGGTTCCGTGAGGCGATGCTAGTCTTGACTGAGCACAGGGCCTGGCACCCACTAAAGCTCTCTGTATGTGTCACTGGTGGTGAAGCTGCTTGTTTGTTGTTATTCTTTCTGAGGGACCCACAGAAGCTTAACAGAGCCCCCTCCCTGTTCCCCCCTAAGCAGAGTGCTGAGAAGCCTGGCTCCTCCTCCCCTCCCCCGCTGAGCAGTGTTGAAATCACCCCAGAGAAGCTGCTGAGCAGAAATTTCCAGCCTCCCTGGCAGAGCTGGGAAGAGTCTGGGCGCGCCTGAGAGATGAAGTCGGGCAGGCACTGCGGGGCCAGGGCTGGGGAGGCGCCGCCAGATGTGGGGGGCCCTGAGCCTTGGGGAGCGACCGGCCTCCAGTTCCAAAGCTGCTCCAGCACAGCCCTCATCCCTGGTGGTCAGTGGGGGGCTGTTTCCCATGTGCTGCTGGCTGTGCCCTGCACCCCTGGAGTCTGAGCGAGCACCCCCGGAAGGTGGGATCACGGTCACTGTGAGGTCTTAGAACAGCTTCTCGGTCACTGTGAGGTCTTAGAACAGCTTCTCGCACTGAAAGTGGGGGCCGTTTGATTTAGTGACTGTCACAGTTGTGGGGGTCACAAGGCCTCCTAGGGGCCCACTTAGCTGATTCCTTGGCCACCAGAGGAGCAGGGGCCCCGGTTGAGATGGCGGGGTTCACCGGGGCTGTGGGGTCCCTTTCCTAAGTGGCCCAAAGAACCCACCTGGGGACTGGCAGACAGGCTGACTCTGGCTTTGCTCTATCTGCACAACGGCCGGGACACTCACTCATCAGGGAAGTAAGGAGCACGGGGGCGGGAGGAGATGGGGACCGAGTCCCGGCGCTGCCCCGGACCGGACAGGTGACCTTGGCCAAGTCCGAGGCTGCAAATACTAGCCGGCGACACTAACAAGGAAGCAGAACATGTGGGCTTCCCTCTGTGCCAGGCTGTGGGTGTTTCACATTCCCCCATCGCTCCATCCCTCTTGGAGGGAAGTCTTGTTTTCTTTTTTTAATTTTTTAAGCATTTTTTAATTTTTAATTTTACTTTTAGAAGAGGGGAAGAGAGGGAGAGAAACATCGATGTGAGAGAGACACATCTTTCTGTCCCGTCTGTGCCCCAAGGGGACCGAACCAGCAACCCAGTCGTGTGCCCTGACCAGGAATTGAACCTCTAGAGGACAGCGCCCAGCCAACTGAGCCACACCAGTCAGGGCTTTGAGGGAGGTTTTATAATTAACTGCATTTTCCAGATGAAGTAACTGAGGCTCAGAGAGGCTGATTCACTTTTTTAAGGACACAGAGCTGGGAAATGAGAGTCAAGATTCAAACCCTGATCTGCTGGTTTAGAGCCTGAATCCCTAAAGAAAAAGAAAGTCGAATTTTTAAAAAATCCTCACCAAGGACATTTTTTATTGCTTTTTTTAGAGAGAGGGAGAGAAAGACGGGAGTAGAGAGAAAGAGAGACATCGATGTGAGAGAGAAACATGCTGGCTCGCACACGAGCCAGACCAGGGACCAAACCCGCAGTGCCCTGACCGGGAATTAAACCCGGGACACTTCGCTTTATGGACCGGGTGATGCTCCAACCGGCTGAGCCACACCTACTATGTGAAAGACATCACGGTAGGTGGCAACAAAAGTAGGGACGCAGGGCCAGGCCTTCGAGAAGCACATTGTTGAGTGAGAACACACAACTCCAGGAGACCCTCGTGACAGTTAGACCACCATAAAGCATATCATGGCAGCGTGGGGGCACTGGAGAGGAGCTGGGAGCCAGGGAACAGGGAAGGCGGGGCTTGAGCAACGAAGAGGAATTTCAGCGGAGGGCACAGGGCCGTTCCCGGAGGCTGGCACAGCCTGGGCAGAGCCGCGGCGGCACGAGAGGGTGTAACGTGCTCCAGGCGTGGTGCAGGGGGGTGAGGGGGAGGCGAGCAGGAGCCGTCTTGCTGAGGCTGAAGCTGGGCTGTCAAGGCCTTGGGAAGCCAGCTCTGCTCTATAGCAATGGGGAGCCATGGAAGGTCTCAGAGCAGAGGGGGACGTCCTCCTGTGGGGGGCTTAGAAAGACGGTTCTGTGGGCGGAGAGATGTCCTGAAAACACACACGCAAAACTGGAAGGACGGGGTCAGAAAGCAGCGCATAAACTTTTATGGTGCTTCCTTTCAAAAAAAAATTTTTTTTGGCCTTGTACATTTTTAAAAAAGAAAAACAGAGGAAGTGCTCCAAGGAGAGTGGGGAGCTGGGAGGCAGAGAGCTGGGGCTGGCTGGGGCAGGAAGGAGCCAGGGTTGCTGGGCCGGGGCTCTGACTGCTGGCTCTCCTGCTGGCTGGCTGAGCGACCGGGGATCTCCCCGCCAGGGGGCCTGTGGGGTCCTGGAGACCCTGCTTTTGCCTAGAGTGTTAGTCACTTCTGCTGGGTGACAGGTGACAGTTTCAGCCTGGCCCTGCCCCTCCCAGATGCCTGTTCCCCCCACACTCCTCCCCACTGGCGACACAGGTCACTTTTTAAGTCCCATCCTGGGCTCATAACTGTCTGGACGCAGTACTCCCAGGAGCCTCTCTGTGTCCTTGAGAACAGACTGTGGTTCCGTGCAGAAGCACCAGGCACTGTCCTAGGTGCCTGCGGAGAGTATCTCTTAATCTGAATACAGTCTAGCCACAAAAAAAGTGCTTCTTTCCACACTTGACAGACGGGGCATGGGGCGCGGTGGCCTGCCCAGGCTCTTCCCCAGAGAGAGCAGCGGGGTTTGTGCCAGGGTGGACGCAGCGCAGAGTCCCTGCGATGATGACGAGGCTGTCAGCCTCAGGCTCTGCAGGAGAAAATCAGTCTGCCATTGCCCCTGATGTCATGCCTCTGGTTTCTGGAAGAGGGGCTGCAGGCACCCCTCTGAGCCATTCCCTCTACCTGGCTGCCTCTCCTCCTTTCTCCCCCCACCCCCATCCACACAGCCAACTCCTACTCTACCTGTGAAGCCCAGTGAAACCATTCCTTCCTCCCCAGAGAGTCCCAGACTGCATCTCCTGTCCCCTTATCTGAGTTCCTGTGGCGCTGCCTTGGGAGGGGAGAAAAGGCTGGAGGTGGGGAGCAAGCACGGCTGGGATGTGAGTTCCAGCCCAGCCCCACGTGGGCTGAGAAGAGGGCACAATCAGCTAGTTCTGGGCAGGCCTGGGGCAGGATGGACGTAAGAGGGAGGGTGGCCAGGGAAAGATGCATCGACCAGCACCTGGGATTAGTTGGCTTAGAGGCTGGAGGAGGGGAGATTCCAGGAGACAGAAGCAAAGACTCAGGCTGCTTAGCCTGGCGTGGCTGGTTCTCCACCTGCCCAAGGAGGACACAGTGCTTTTCTGCCCTGCCCCAGCACTTACACACTCCAGACCGCTGTGGCCAGGCTAGGGGCAGCAAGCTGTCCTTTGTGCACAGGCGCCCCTCGACGCCCCCCCCCGCCCCAGTGAACATGCACACACAGAGATGAAAAAAAAGCCTTTTAGAACTCCAGGTGGAGATGGCTGGAAGTGGGTACAGAGGAGCGTGCGCTCCTCGTAAAGTCCGAGAATCCCCAGAGCCAAGGACAGTGGCTGGCGCGTGGCAGGCACATGGCAGGCACGTAAGCATGTGCTGGGTGAACGAATGAACGAGCGAGGGATTGCCCCACCCAGCCCAGGAAGGAGGCCCAGGAGCCTTCAGTCTGTCTGCCTTCTCTTTTCTGAAGCAAGACCTCCAGCCTCCCATGGACCCCCTGAGGTGCAGGGTAGTTTAGGACAGGATATGGGGGAGCAAGAGCCAAAGGCCACGGTAAATGGGCTCTGTTTGGGAGGGAAGCAGCAGGGAGCTGTGTTTCTGGTGAAACACCCCCGCTGACTCTGGGGCATGGGATTGCCCAGGGCCCTGAGGGACTTTCAGGCGCCCTCGGATCACCCCTGTGGGGACCCCACACACAGTTCCACAGGGGGACGCACGGTGTAGCTGTTGAAGGCAGGGACTCTGGACTCAGATGTTTCTGGGCTCTAGCTCCACCCCTCACTAACTGGACCAGTTGCCTCAGTTTCCCCACCTGCAAAGGGGACTGATAGCACCCCCTCCTGTGCAGGTTTGCCAGGCAGGTCCCATGTAAGGTGCCAGCTCAGAAAATTCCGTCTACCGTTGTCATAAACAGTGGCACGGAGACCACAGAGGGGGAGGTGGCGCATCAGCCAGGCCCTGGGCTTGGGCACCACTGTGCCATTGACTTATCCGTGCCACTGACTTACTGGATGACTGAGCAAGGCCCAGCCTCTCTTCAGGCCTGTTTCCATTGGTACCGGGCAGGTCCTCCTACCGGGGAAGCCTTGACCCTTCCCCAGGCCCAGGCTGGATGTGCGCCACTCCGCCGGCTGGGCCAGACCCGCACCCAGTTCCTGGGATTGCCTAGAGACACAAGGGCACATGTATGCACATACACACGTGCAGAGTGCACACAGGGACACACGTGTGCACATAGGCGCATGCCTCACTCACACTCAGCTCCCCATCCTGGGGCCCAGTCTACTCGTGCCTTGGCCCTTGCTCACGGCACCCACACACGCTCACACTCCCGCACCCCAGGTCTGCTGTGCACCAACTACTGCTGGCGCAGGCGGGGTTGGGAGCAGGAGGCAAAAAAATCCACGACTCGGCCCGGGAAAAGGTGGGGGGATGCGCGGGCGAGGGAAATGACAGCCCGCGGTCCCCTCGAGTCCCGGCTCATGAATATTAATGTGGCGGTAATTAAAATGCAGGGACGCAGCAGGATGGATGCGGCGCCTCCGGAGCGCTGGGGAGTTTGGTGTCTTCGCAGGCGGGTGGAACCCGCTCCTCACTGCGAACGCGGATCAGGCTCCTGGGCAGGGGCTTGAGGCAGGGGGCTGGCGGGGGGTATTTTTCGGTGCAGCCAAGGGTGGCGTCCGGCGTTCCCGCCCCTGCCCCACGGCCGCCCCTCCGCTCACTGCCCCAGGCCGGGCAGCACGCCAGGCCGCCGTTTCCCGGAGCCGGCCCCCTCCCGCCCTCGCAGCCCGGTGGTGATGTCATCTGCACAAAACTTTCCGCTTCCCGGCCAGTCTCGGGGCCCTGAGTCACCGCCGCCCCCGGCCCGGCCTGCTCCGTCTGTTTGTGCAGAGCGAGGCCCCGCTGGCCCCGCCTGACGTCAAGCTGGCGGGGCCAGGAACCGCGTGAGGCGCGTCAGCCAGGCGCTGCGGGGCCGCGGGGGGCAGGACGCCGCTCCTGGGGGCTGGGGAGGAGGCCGCGGTGAAGGTCGCACCCTGGGGTTCCAGGTTAAAATCTGAAGTCACCTGATGCAGATTGCTTGACCTTGAGTAAATCCTTTAACCTCTCTAAACTTCAGTTTCCTCGTTTGCCCCTTAGCAGAACAAACCTTCCCAGACTCAATAAGTGGATTGTACAGCTGGGTGAACAGAGGCCCAGAGATGGGAAGGGACTAGCCCAAGGTCACACAGTGGGTCAGCAGCCCAGCTGGGCCCCCAGTTCCAAGTTCTTTGGGGTAGCACACACTGTGACCCCTGTGCCAGGACACCGTAAGGGCCCATGCTGAGAAAACCCACTGCACCTCACAGCCTGTCTGGAGGAGTATTCCAGAGCAGGGCCACCTGGGCTGAGTCCCGGGCAGGCAGGCCATGGGTCGTTGGCCCGCTTTGCCGTCTCTGCAGCAGGCTGAATAAGCCTGTATAATAACCACGTGGGCTCTATGAGCACAGAGGATCAAATGAGGAAAGACAAGTTGCAGCGTGAAGACCGTGGAGGAGCTGCTATCACACTGGAGTCCCCCCCCCCGGGGTTCACATCCTGACTCCCGCCACCCGCCCCACCGGCCCCCACCCCACCTGCGCCTCCAGGCCAGTGTGCAAACAGCTGAGCCCTGTGCCAGGGCCTGCCATCTTCAGAGGCCCTGGCCGCTTGGAGTGCAGGGAAACGTGTTACCAAATGCCTGCCCAGGCCTTCGCCAGAGCAGCCCAGAGAGAATGCGCCAAAAACATCTGCAGCTCTTAGCCTCTTTGGGGGGCCTTGAGCACATAATCTCGTGACCCAAATTATAGATGGAAAACTAAGAACCTTTCAGCTACTGCTCTGGGGGGCTGAGCAGAGACTAGGCTCAGGTCAGGAGGAGCCCCCAGACAGGCTGCCTCCCAGCCAGGCGCTCCACCCAGCATCTGCCCTTGTCCAGCAGCGCCCCTCCCACGTGGTCAGTGTGGCTCAGCCTGTCTCTGCTCCTCTGCCCTCCAGCTAACAGAGGAAGGCCTGCTCTGCCAGCCCCACATCCCTGCCTCTCCCTCCCATCCCCCCAGTCTTCCTGGAACTCTTTCAAGTCCCCTAGTGCTCCCGGTGCCTCTTCTTGCCTCCAGGCCTTTGCAAGGGCCGTTCCCTGCTCCCGTCTGGGCCAGAGCGCTCTCTCTCCTCTCCCATTTTCCTAGTTAACATCCCCTCCGTAGCTCCTCCCCTGGGGAGTGTCCCAGTTACCACCACCCCAACACACACAGACACCAACACTCATCCCCCCACATCACACAGATCACACCACACACAGGCAGAGACGCACCGCACTGCGGGGATCACCAACACAGAGGTGCATGCACACACACATGCACACTCACAGACTCCATCCCCCATAGACTGCAGACACACCTACCCCTTGTGCATCACACTGACCGTTCGACAGACACATTGTACGTGCCCTGCCCATGCAACGCACACGCACATTCACAAAGAGGCCGTCCACCACACATCAGGCCGTCCACCCTTCCTCTGGGCTCACTGCCTCCAATCTTGCCCGCCTCCACCCCGGTATTGGAATGGCCCAGGTTCAAATCTTGTCTGTTGCTTGCCAGCTGTGAGCCTAAGTCTCTGAACCCTCTTGTGTCTCAGAGTCCTCCTTCTGTAGGAAGGACAGAATAATAGTTCCTATTTCAAAGGTGGCTATGAGAAATAAGTGAATGACCACGCATGCTACACTTAGACAGAGGGCCCTGTACACAGTAAGCAGGCAATAGATATTAACCGTCGTCGTTCTGCCTCCTGATTTCTAGTCCACTGAAGACCCATCTGTCCAAGGAAACTTCGCTGTCACCTACTCTGAGCCACGCACTCTGACACCACTGAAGATGGAGCAGCGAGCAAGATTAACTGAGCCTGCCCTCTGGGTGCTCACAGACCAGGTGGGAAACACACCTGAAACAGGTAAATCCAGGGCTAATCAGTTCATTACATGTGTTTTCTGCTGGTCCAGGGGTTCAGGGAGGGTTAAGGGTCCCCTAGAGGGGAGACACTTAAGCGGAGACTGGCGCGATGAAGAACGGGAAGCACTGTTCTAGCAGAGGGAAGAACATGAATGCAGATGCTGCAGCAGAAAGGACATACAGATGTCCAGACTGGAGAGAAGATGCAAAGGGTTGGAGCTCAGAACCAAAGGTGATGGTGGGGGGGAGGCTGAGGGGAGCCAGACATCTGGAGCTTCGGAAGGATGATGCATTGAGAGCCGAGAGAGCCAGCGATGCTTAGAGAGGGGAAGAAGTAGTCTGGCTTGCATGGTAGGAAGATCTGTCTGGCCCACGTGGAGGGCAAATTGGACAGGGAGGTGGGCAGAGAGTGGGATCCAGAGGCCAGTCTGGAGAGCAGCAAGGGCAGTGGGCAGAGGGGAAGGGAGCTGACTTCTTTGGATGGGATGCTCCTCAGGTCTTGGTAAGTATTGGGCTGGGGGTTGGGGAGGAAGAGTTCGGGATGGCACCTGGGATCCGGCCAGGGTTAGGATACAGGTCTGGAGCAAGTTCAAGGAGGACGGGAGATCTTGCCTCCAGCTTGAGCCAGCACCCTTGGACCTGAGTCCCAGGCTTTGGACGGCCCACGCTGGCCCTTCTCTCACGGTGTTGTTCCACGTGAAGCCAGGAATCCTGTGTCTCAGAGGACGTGCCCAGCTAGGCCCTTGATCTGCCCACCTGGGACCCTGGAACCCCCTGCCTACTCCATTTCCTGGGTCCTTCCTCCTGAGGGTGGTCTGAGCTGCCCTTTGATTGGGCACCCTTAAGCCCTAGAGGCGGCCAAGACGTGGCTGTTTGCAGGGAGTACAGACAGAGTGTACGCACACGGGCTGGAGTGTCCACACCTGAGCACAAAAAACCCTCTCACGGAAGAGGATGCCACCGGCAGGCTCACCTCTCCCACGCTGCCACTTCCTGCTTGGAATCCAGGCTTCTAAATACAAACCCAGCCTTCCGGGGGTAGTTGTCCTTGGGAAGGTGTTTTGTCAAGGTCAGAGGACAGAACCTATTTTATTCAGCAGTTTGTTAGTTTGGTTTATAACTTGTAAATACTGAGACCTGAGGTGCGTGGGCCTCCTCCTGGGCTCCTGCCCCCAAGCGCTGCCCATGGGAGCAGCCTTCCAGGGCCCCAGAGCCGCTCCCCTTGTGGGGCTGACCCTTGACCAGCAGGCGGGCCCCCGAGAGATTGTGCAGGCTTCCTTCAGAGCTTCCTGACCCCACTCACGCGCCCTCACTGTACCTGCCCGGTCCCGCTGTCTTTGTCTGAGGGTCCTCCTGCTTCCCCCTTTGCATGTCCAGCTGCAGACCCTCCTCCTCCAGGAAACCTTTCCTCCATGGAAGGCCTGGCTCTCCAGCTTGTCACAGCTGTTATTTGGTCACAGTGGAGTGTGGTGGTCTGATGGGAAGGGGATGTGAGTCCTGCCCCCGCTATGGGATCAGGATCTCCTGGAAGCAGCAGCCCCAGCAGAAGCAGTATCTTGCACTGGGTAGGAGTCCAGGCTGTGAGAGCTCACGGACTCTGAGTTAAATCCCAGCCCTGTGACTTTCTTGCTGTGTGACCTTGGAGGTGGCTTCGCAGGTCTGAGCCAGTTTCCTCTTCTGAAAACCCGTAATCATAACTGTGCCTCTTGCAGCGAGGAGGCAATGTGGAACGGCAGCCCACGTGCACGGGCACTTGGCAAGTGCTCGGGGAAGGAATCGGGGAGGGCAGGAGTTGCATCATTCACTTCTTTTTACAGCTGAGAAAACAAGGGAAGGAGGCTCAGCGAGGTGAGGCCTGTTGCCCAAGGTCACACAGCCTGTTAGCAGGGGGTGAGGCCCAAACCAGGCTGATAGATCCAGTGCTCAGACCACTCGGCTCTCCGGTCGACAATCTGCCCCCAAGCTGCGTTTCCCCATCTCCTTTGGGCCACGTGGGGCCGCGAAGACAGGTGGTAACACCAGGGCCTAGCCCACGGGGCCGTAAGGGTTAACAGCTCCGCCGCATTGGGCCGGCCTCTGGAGGAACCAGCCAATGGGCGTGCGCCGCGATGAGGTAATGCATGGACCGCTCGGAGTGGGCGGAGCCAGCGGGAGACAGGCCGCGCTCGCATTCTTTCTCTCCCCAACTACCCCTCACCTTTGACCTTGATGTCTCCCACCTTACACCCGCAGAACCCCCTGTGCGTGACCTGAGGGTCTCTTCTGAAGGTCTAAGGCAGGAACTCGGAGACGTCCTGCCTCCTCTGGGCCTCAGTTTCCCGTTTTGCAAGATGAGAGACGATGATCAGTAAAGGCCAGACTACGGGTAGACGTCCTTGGGTCTCAGGACAGTTTGCGTCCCTTCTTGCCCTTGGCCTACCCGTTACAGAGCGGCCCCGGCCCTCCTCGGCGGTGCCCAACGGCCCCGGGGGTGGGATGGGGTGGGCAAGGTGTCCAGGCCTAGCTGAGGGAGGCTTCCTGGCCTAGCCACGCTCTCCACGTGGCCGCGACCCTTTTGTCTGTCCCTTATCCCTTCAGTGTGCGCTCCTGACACTCCTGCAGATGTCCCTTGGCTGCCACCAAGCCCCGAGTTAGCTGCATAAGCTGTGGGTTTGGTGGTCAGAGGGCAAAGTTCATCCAGCCGTCAGTATTGATTGAGGGGCTGTCACGAACGGCTCGGGGCATCGGGCCTGGAAGCGGCCAGGGCTGCTGGGGCCGCTGGCCCCTCCGGGCCGGCCTGCAGAGGCTGCGCATCGGTCCCGCAGTCTGGACACGAAGCGGTTTAATGCCTTTCCAGCCGAGCTGGCTCTGCCGCCGAGACCGGCTTATTAGTCAGCTCAAGGGGAGGGGGCGGAGGGGAGGGGAGGGGCTGGAGCTGAGAACCGCAGAAAGCTATTCTCAGGGGCTCCCAAGTGTGGGGAGGGAGGCTCAGCAGGAGCGGCTGCTTCCCAGAAAGTTGATTATTTTTAACCCAGGAAGAAGAAAGGAAGGAGGCGAGGGAGAAGGACTCAGAGAAAAGAGGAGAGGAGAGAAGGGAGGAAAGGAG
>PVJI01027864.1:0-17293 GCA_004026765.1 Micronycteris hirsuta
GTACATCATAAAGGAAAATAGTGACTAGTAGATCACTTGAAATTTTACATCTAACCATCTAACCAAGCATTTGATTATTTAGTTATGGTAGGTTCTCTGAATTAGAGCAGTTATGGTGAATTTTGGGATAACATAAAGGAGAGAAGAGTAGGAAATATGAAGAAAATGACAAAATCCATCACCTCTCACAAGAATTAAAAACTCAATATTTAAGATATTTCAGAGAAAAAAATACTCAGGAACATATTAGGTTTTGCTGTGCAAAAAGAACAAATGTAAACCCCCCATGTTTGAGTCATAGGTGTTCTCACAACGCGCAAGTTTTCACCCTTCTTTCCATTTCAAGGCTATTCATACATCTAGAAATAAAAAGAAGTTTCTCTTCTTCAGGACTGATTGAACCAGTGCTGATAGTGTATAATTGTCAGATAGTTTCCAGATTTCAGTGTGTTATATCCACTGTTACTTTAGATCATTTAAATTTTTAAAATTTGATGATAGCTCAAATTCCTTTTTGAGTACCCTTTACAAGTGCTTTACCCACTCAGCAATCAGATGGCAAAAGAAAGAGGGGTTTTTCAGTGACCTATCACTGAGGCCCTATGGGAAATATATGTGCGATATTCTAGCTTGGGAAGGGAGTGTTCCAGCACCTTTTATCATCTTAGGGTAGAAATTTTGGGCCTGTGGTAACACTCAAACAATTTGCTTTTGCCTCATTAAGGATATAAACAAATACGTTTTTTCTGTAATCTATCAAGACACACATTTCACAAGCTCAAGCAGGATTTCAGAGTAAAAGTGATTCAAGAGATGTATTCTGTTCCCCAGTACAAATGTGCAACTAATAGCTTTGAAAGAGATCCTTGCCTAAGAATCTTGGCATTTGTAGTTTAAGGATAACCATTAAAGTCTATTGACACAAACTGTTTCCTTGGGAAAAAAGTCTTGACTAGCCACTACCACGGGCTCTAGCCTGAGTTGAGTATATACATATCATTTTGCCTGTCCACATTACGTGACATTTCCTTTTAATGTACTGGAGATGCTAGGTTATTAATTGATAAGGAGAATGAATTATTTCTATGTTTAATAAAAAAGAAAACTGTAAAAGTTAACAAATACAAATTTAGCATTGCAACAAATGAGCTACACAGCAACTCACTAAATTATGCCTTAAATAATGAAAAGGATTTATTTTTATCAATGATTTTTTCCACATATGGTTGACCCTTGAACAATGCATGTTTAAACTGCATGAGTCCACTTGCATGGGATTTTTTTTTCAGTAAATACCTGTGTGTCTTTGATCTGCTGTTGGGAGTCTGTAGGTGTGCAGGGCTGGCTGTACGCACTGATGTGCACCACTTTACACAGGAGCTCCAGTATCTTCAGGGGTTCTGGAACCAGTCCCCTGTGGATACCTAGGGACGACTTAAGTTTGGGGGGAGTCAAAACTTATATGGGGATTTTGACTGTGTGGGGGTGGGCACCCCTGACCCTTGCATTGTTCAAGGATCAAATGTAGTTTTATATCTGTATTTGATTGTGTTTCACCAATGTCATCAATAATCATCACATGACTTTTTTCAAAAATAAAATAACAACTATATATTAACCATCTCAAATAAATAATTACTTGAATTTAATAGATGGAAACCAGTCCTGCTAAAAAGTAGACTATTACGATTTATCAGCCGTCACCTATGAATATCAAGCAAATCAAAAGATGACTTTAAAATAAATAGCTAGACCTTCCCTGGGAAGTTATGAAGACTATCATTTTATGTGTGGACCTGGGATGAGTTTCCTTGTTAAGCTTCTGGATATCTGCCAGGACAGTCCACACAGAGTTTTAGAGGTAACATGCCTTTGGAAGATCAAAGAAAATTAGGTAGGAGCAGAAAAATATTCTTTTTCTGTACTTAACAATAAAGAGGCTAATGGCTTCTAAACAAAGACCATTGTGAGGTACATGAAAAGATAGAATAGCTAAGCCATCAGTACTTGTTGACTACAAATGAACCATTATCTATGTTTCAGAAGAAAACACTACTGAAGTTATAGCCGTAAAATAACAACTCTAATGTTATTCAGAAAAGCCATGTTTTCCTTTTCTCTTTATCCAGATTCCCAAAGCAGGAATGCCAAGGATGATACTTGTCTCTAACTATTGTCTATTTTTAAGCATCTAAGAACCTAATTTCATTGGAGAGAAAGTGATGTTGCATGTATCTCTCTCCTCTCTCTCTTGCATTAGGTTGGCAGAATATGGATTTTTTTTTTTAACATTCAATGAAAAGAAAATTCTGGAAGAAAAGATCAAAGCATTTTCTTTTCGTTCCAGAGCACTGAGATTATGATCCTTAAAGAGGTGATGTCTGTTTCTGGAAGTACTCCAGGATGAGCAGGTAAGTGTCAAAAGGACCAATTCTGTGGACATGTCATCCAACATCCTTCACATGAAGAAAGATATTTCTGAAACTATTTCCAAAGTGAATTGCCTGAGAATTTGCCACATAGCCATGACATTGCCTGATAATTTTCTTGCATTGGGTCTCTATAACGCACACGTATCAGTAGATTTAAAATATTTCATGAGTACTTTCCAGAGGTTAGAGAATTCAGTGAGCCTGGAAAATCCATCCAGCCGTTTCTTATTTACTGAGACTAAATCTTCAGCCAAGACTTCGACAACCAGGCTGCTGAGGGGCCTGTACCTCAAGAGTTGTCACTGATGGTCAAGATTTGCACCTTAGGTGGTCCCAGCGAGTGCCGATATTTACCGTTCCTTTCTGTGAGAGTCAAACTTACCTTGGGTGGTTCTTCGTCCAGCGACTTCCCCCCACGACTGCATCGCTCATTACTGTGCAAATGGAAATTAAACTGATTGTGTAGTTTCCAGTGATGAAAATTTCACCCAGATCTCATGCATGTACCGGGAGCACATTCTGGAACGTTCAGAAGAATTTTTCAAAGGGTAAACATCTCAGACTCACAGACTTCTCAGAAAACAAAAGTGTACAGGTAATGTCTGGAAATGCAGAGCGCATATGAGTCTGTTTTTTCTTTCGTTCTTTCTTCTTTTAATTCGGGAGCAAAGGCTCTTCTTGGCTGGATCGAAAATAGCTTTTGAGCTCTCACCTGTCCTCCCGCTGCCACATAGACGCTCCCCTCTCCATTGTCAGCCCCAAACCTGCAGAAACTGCGACCACAAATACAGCTTTCTTCTTCCCGGGCCTCCTGCGCAACGCCCAGGAAGAAAAGAAAAACTCACCACTTGCCTTTTCTGCCGGATTTCCCCCGCACGATTTCCTGCTTATCCTCTGAGTATGTTGTCTTTAATAAAAGAAGGCTTCGGAAGCCTTGTAAGAGGGATCGCATCAACTTCCGTCTAGTCTCATTCATTGGCAAAAAGGTGTAAGACGAGGACTCGCTGGAGGCGTTTTCTAACTGGCGGGCGCCCCCAGCATCCCGCAGATTTTGTCTTTTCCAACATGGAGGCTGGCAAACTCAGGGCTCCTCCTCCTGCTTTTTAGCCTGTAGCACCACCAGGCGTCCGAACTGAAAACCTGGAGTCTACAGCGCTTCCAGGAGCTGTTAGAAGCCTGTTGGTAGTCTCTCTGTCTGTGGGCACATTCCTTACGTCCTCATAGGTTAAATTACTTTTATGGCTTTTAGTTTAGCCAATGTGAACAAAACAATTGTTCATTAGTATGCCATTTTGTTATCATATTATCATTTGATTATCATAGTATCACAGCTGTACTATTTCTTCCCTGTCAGGTAGGCCGGTCATTTGGCCACGCATTCACTGAATTTATACATTCATCGGCAGGTGTTTATTTCAGGTTGTATTCAGGCACTGGGAAAGGCATAGGGGGTGTAAAATTGAATAAAACCTGGTGCCTACACCCAGGAGGTTATGGCCTTTACTGGGGGAGACCCAAGGGAAGAGACGGTTACTGTCGTGAGTGGCAAGTGCTGAGACAGAGATTTGCACTCGCACTGCGGCGCACTCAAAAGGGATATTTAGGTAAGAACAGAAATGGGGAATCAGGAAAGACTATCAGGGGAGGGGAGGTTTGAGCCAAGTTGAATTTTATGGTGCCAACTTAAACACAGACCCATTGAAATTATTTCTTACTATAAATAAAGTATTTCTGATTTTGCAGGAAATAGAACTTTCTCAAAAGATGGGAACATCACGGCGTATGTAGAACACAGTCTTTCAGTCAGTCCTCAACAGCACAGGCCCCTGTGTGAGGTGACAAAGACCAGGGATGGGCCCTTTTTTCCTGTTTGAATTTGGCTCATACACCTAATACTCAGTCTAAAGGAGAATCCTGCAGCTTGAGCAACTGCATGCGTCAGTGGTTTGTTCTGGTAACAGTATCTTTAGGAGATACTCTTAAATGGTGGTTGAGAACACAGGCTTTTATATCATGAAGTCTCATATTCAAGTCCTAGCCCTGCTACTTCATGTTTGTAAGATGTATGTAAAAGTTACTTAGTCTCTCCAAACTTCATTTTCCTTATCTGAAAATAAATGGGTCTAAAGATGTTACCTTATTTGTGAAATTGTGAGGATTAAGTGAAGCAATGCTTATGAAATGTTCAGCCTAATGACTGGAATATTATGGTGTTTCACAAATTCTGTTATTAGTGTGTATACTATAAAAAGAGGAATTTATCTACATACTTCTGTTAATTTCTGCAAACACATGTTAAGTCTAAATGACTCCTAAAAAGGGAAGCCTTGTGCACTATTGGTGGGAATGTAAATTGGTGCAGCCATTATGGAAAACAGTATGGAGTTTCCTCAAATAATAAAAAATGGAATTACCATATGACCGAACAATCCCACTTCTGGGTATGTAATTGAAAAAAATTAAATCATTCTCATGAAGAGATATCTACACCCTCTTGCTCATTGCAGCATTACTTACAACAGCCAAGATGTGGAAAACCTAAGTGTCCATGGGCAGATGAATGGATAAAGAAAATGTTGTATATATGTGTAATGGAATATTATTCAGCTGCAAAAAGAAGGAAATCCTGCATTTGTGACAACATGGATGAACTTTGAGGGCATCATAAGTGAAATAAGTCAGACAGAAAAAGAAAAATAATGTATAAACTCATTTATATGTGGAATATAAAATTGACGAACTCCTAGAAACAGAGTAGAATGGTGGTTGCCAGGGCCCGGGGTAGGGGAAATGGGGAGATGGTGGTCAAATGGAATAAACCTTGAGTTATAAGATAAATGAGTCCTGGAGATCTAATGTGTGGCACAGTGGCTATAATTAATGATACTGCATTATATACTGGAAAGTTGCTAGGAAAGTAAATCTTAAATGTTCTTGCCGCGTCAAAAAAATAAAAGGTAATTATGTGAGGTATAAAAAAATGTCTTTCAATTATTTCAGTCAGACTTTGATGGAAAAGATGGAAGAGCTATTGTTTGTTTCTGTTAAAATGTATTTTAAGCCCTGACTGGTGTGGCTCAGCAGTTAGGGCACATGCCTGGGTTGCAGGTTCAGTTCCTGGTCAGGGAATGTACAAAAGGCAACCAACCAATATTTCTCTCCCTCTCTTTCTCCCTCCCTTCCTTCTCTCTAAAAATAAATGAATAAAATCTTTTAAAACTGTACTTTAAGTTAAGCTCTTTCCAACTACAAGTTTATTGGGAAACGAAATTGGCTTTCTGGCTTTTTAAATTTATTGTGAAGAATTTTGTAAATGCATAGCCTTAGGTCATTATTGAACATTAGAACTACAGAACAAACAACAGCATCATTGGGTTGAACTTTAGAAATTATCTAGTCCTGTATACACATTTTGAGGAATCTGAGAGTTAAAGGAGCAAATAGCTGGCCCAAGTTAAGATGGCAAGTTATTTCAGAGCTGAGGCAAAAACCCTGAATAGACTGATGATTCTCTGTTTCTGGAAGGGATGCAGAAGAAACAGAAGCAGAGGGACAACTTTCTGGCCTAGACAGATTTAACCCAAGGATGGTTCTATTTTTGAACTTTATTTCTTGGAATGGAATGTCTACTACATTTACATTGACTCAACTTTTAATAAATTGGGCTGTTAGATGTCATAGAGGCAATTAGCAGCTGTTTTCTAAAAAAGATTTTGTTTATTTTTAGAGAAAGGGGAGGGGAGGGAGAAAGAGAGGGAGAGAAACATCAATTTGTGGTTGTCTCTCACATACCCCCTACTGGGGACCCAGCCTGTACCCCAGGCATGTGCCCTGACTGGGAATTGAACCCGTGACCATTTAGTTCGCAGTCTGGCACTCACTCCACTGAGCCACAGCAGCCAGGGTGACCCATGTATTATTTAGAAGTGTGTTAGTTTCCAAGTATTTTAGAGATTTTCATTTCACCCCCCATTGTTGATTTCTAGTTTGCTTTCATTGTGGTTAAAGAGCATATCCTGTATCATTTTAATTCTTTTAAATTTGTTTAAGTTTGTTTTATTTTCCAGGCTACAACCTATTTTTGGATATGTTCTGTGATCACTTGAAAAGGGTATAATGCTGCTCTCATTAGGCAGAGTGTTGTACCAATGTCTGTTAGATTTTGTTGGTTTATGGTGTTATTGAGTTCTTGCTGAGTTTCTGTCTAGTTGTCTCTCAACAGTTGAGAGAGAAGTAGTAGAGTCCCCAGACTATAGTGGATTTGTCTGCTTCTCCTTTCACCTCTGTCCGGTTTAGCTTCACCGATTTCACAGCTCTGTTGTTTTATGCATATACATTTAGGATGGCTGGGAATTGGTGAATTGCTTCTTGGTGAACTGACATTTTTATCATTATTCCATAATGTTCCTCTCCAACTCTGATCATTTTTCTTTCTCTGAAGTGTACATTACCTGATATTAATATGGCCACTCCTGCTTTCGTTTGATTAACCTTTGCAAAATATATCTTTTCACATCCTTCTACTTTCAACTTCCCTGTTATGTTCGAGGTGAGTTTATTATTGAATTTATTATGTAGTTGAATCATGTTTTTAAACCTATTCTGACAACTTGTCTTTCAACTGGTACAGTTTGGCTATATATTTAGTGTAATTATTCATATGCTAGCGCTTAAGTTTGATACACTATTTTTTGTTTTCTATTTGTTCTGTTTTCTTTTTCTCTACCTTACAATAGGCTACTTAAGCATTTTTAAGCATTTAATTTGATATATCTATAGTGTTTTTTAGTATGTTTCTTTATGTAGCTTTAAAGTGGCTGCTGTAGGTATTACATTTATATGTAGATAATTTAGCCCAGTCTCCTGGTGTCGTCATTTCACCTCTCTGAATGAAGTATGGAAATATTACCTCCCTTTATGTCTCCTTACGCTCTCTTTCATTTATAATGTGAAAATCAATATCATTTATAATGTAAGTCATTGTCTTAATTATTCTCTCTACGTACCTTCAGAACTACATAAAGCAGTGTTAAAAGTTTTGTTTCAACATAATTTAGGAAACTTGGGAGAAGAAAGCCTATTGTATGTACCCTTTTTTTTTTGGGCTGACTGTGGTTTTTTCTTCCTTCCTAATGTTCCAAGACTCCCTTTTCAATTATTTATATTGTGTTTAGAGAAATTCCTTTAGCCATTCTTTTAGGGTAGGTCTGATGGTGATGAAGTCTCTTAGTTTTCCTTCATCTGAGAATGTCTTGACATTCCCTTCATTTCTGAAGGATATTTTCACAGGTATGGAATTCTGGGCTGACATTTCTTTCCCCCAGTCACTAAAAATATTATACCACTTCCTTCTGGCCTCCATCATTTGTGATGAGAGATCCCCCATCATTTGAATGTTTTTCCCCCTAGGGGTAAGGTGTCATTTTTCTCTGGCTGCTTCCAAAACTTCTCTTTGACTTAATTTTCAGAAGTTTGAGTACAATGCATCTTGGTCTGTTTTTCTTTGGGTTTATCTTACTTGGGATTTGATCAGTTTCTTGAATATCCAGGTTTATGTCTTTTGCTAAATTTGGGGAGCTTTCTCTCTTTATTTGACTGCTTTTTAAGTCTTATCTTCATTCTGATTCCAATGCTTCTTATTTCTTTTTCTTACCTAATTGCCCTGGCTAGGGCTTTCAGTACTATGTTGAATAGAAATGGCAAAAGTGGGTATCCTTTGCCTTGTTCCAGATATTAAATGCAAAGCTTTCAGCTTTTCATTATTTTGTATGATGTTAGTTATGGGCTTTTCACATATGACCTTTATTGTGTTGAGTTTCTTATATACCTACTTTCTTGAGTTTTTTTAAAATCATAAAAGAGTGTTGAAATTTGTCAAGTGTTTTTTTACATGTTAGAATGATCATGTCATTTTTATCCTTCATTCTATTAATGTATTGTATCACATTCATCTGCATATATTGAACCATCTTTACATCCCAGAGATAAATCCCATTTGGTTATGGTGTATGATTCTTCTAATATGCTTTTATTTTTTTAAAGATTTTATTTTATTGTTTAGAGAAAGTTAAAGTGAGGGAGAAACAGAAGAGAGAAACATTAGTCAATTGCCTTCTGCATGCCCCAAACTGGGGACCTGGCTTGCAACCCAGGCATGTGCTCTGACTGGGAATTTAACCTGTGACCTCTTGGTTCATAGGCTGGCACTCAATCCATTGAGCTACACCTGCCAGGACTCTAATACACTTTTAAAAAATCCTCACCCAAGGATATGTTTATTGATTTTAGAGAGAGGGGGGAAGTGAGAGGCAGGGAGAGAGGAACATCGATTAGTTGCCTCCAGACTGGGATCATACTCACAACCTAGATATGTGCCCCAACAGGGAATTGAACCTGCAACCTTTTGGTGTAAGAGACAATGCTCCAACCAACTGCACCACCCAGCCAGGTCTCTTTTCCTTGGTTTGCTACTATTTTTGAGGATTTTTGCATTTATGATCATCAGGGACATTGACTTGTAGTTTTTTTCATGGTGTCCCTGTCTAGCTTTGGTTTCAGGTTGATGCTGGCTTCATCAAATGAATTTGGAAATGGTCTCTCCTGTGTTTGAAAGAGTTTAAGAAGGATTAGTAATAATGTTTGGTAGAATTCACCCATATACCATCTGGTTCTGGCCTTTTCTTTGTTGAGAGGTCCATAAGAATCCATAGTTCCTCCAGGACTGGTGGTAGAATAAGATATCTGCAGCCCATGCTCATTTGTCATCTTGGCAAGAAACAAAATCATTTTCTCCTTTCTGCCTTTCCCTCCATTCTTTTCTTCTGGAACTATTGGGTCTATGTTAGAATTTTTTTTTTTAAGATTTTATTTTTTATTTATTTTTAGAGAGAGGGGAAAGGAGGGAGACAGAGAGGGAGAGAAACAGCAATGTATGGTTGCCTCTCACATGGCCCTCACGGGGACCTGGCCGGCAACCCAGGCATGCACCCTGACTGGGAATCGAACCGGGACTGCCTGGTTCCCAGCCCGCGCTCAATCCACTGAGCTACACCAGCCAGGGCGGGTCTATGTTAGAATTTTTCAACCTATCTTCCAGGTCTTATGTGACAGTTTTAAAACCTGATTTCAAGGGTTTTTTTTTTTTTTACACTCCTCTATTCAAAATGTAGGGCCTCTGCTTCTCTGCTTAAATCTGCTCTCTGACTGGTTGACTAAAGTCAAGAAAGTGTGATGGAAGTGGCATTTGCTCTTGGACCCCAGCCACCATGTTGCAAAGAAGCACAGACCATATGAAGAGGTCACATGCAAGTTCTCTGGTTGACTGCCAGCATCAGTCATGAAAGGGAAGTCATCTCCAGATGATTCCAGCCCACAGCCACCATGTCACCCCAGTCTTGAGCTTGTCTGCTGGAGGCTTCAGACACCAGAGTGCACACAATCCATCGCCACTGTGTCCCCATTGGATTCCTGACCACAGAGTCCATAAGCATAACACAATGGCTGTCTCGTGCCACTAAGTTTTGGGGTGGTTTGTCATGTAACAGTAGATAATTGTAACATAACATCTTTTACTACTCTTGCATAATTTTTATCTTTTTGTTCTGAGATAAAGCTGAATTATTATATACCAATTATTATATACCTTATTATTATAAGGTATATTATTATATACCTTAGTTATATACCAATCTACTAATTTGTTCTTCAACAGCTCCCAGGCTAAATTTTAGTCCATGTGCTGTGGTTTTGTTACATGACTGTGTTTCATTTTTTAATAATTTCTAATAGGCTATATATATCTCCATCTATTTTTAACATTTCAGTCTCTTATTTTTTATTCTTTCATGATTTATTTTTCATTTGTGGGTATAACTCCTGAATTCATCTCTACAAGTATCTTTAAGTTTTATTTTGAATAGTACTGTTTTTAAAATGTTGTCTTCTTATTACTTGTTCTCCTGACCTATGTTCATCTATTGGACCACACAAACATGGTCTAGAATCAGGTCTTGTGGTAGTGATTTGGGTTTCTGGCACAACATGGTACTAAAAGTAGTACTGTTAGCTTCAATGAGCCTGCTCGCTGTAAGTTCAGTACCTAGTCTGTGTCCTCCGGCCTCCATAGGTCTGAAACCTGCTATAATGTACAACTTCAGGAATCTTTTGGCAGCAGTTTTTCAACCTTTTATTGTGAACGAGTTAGACCCATCCCAGCTCCTGGCTCTAAGCAGTGACTCTGACTTTTATTCTCCATCTTTCATGGAGAACATTTTTCTCCTGATAGCCCATTCAGAGCCAAACTAATGTCAACTGGTGCCAACTTCCCATCTGGTAGCTTCCATTCCCGGTTTTGCATTCTCAAATTTTCTACTCTTAATCATTACCTATACTTTCTATGTTTAGAACAGTGTACAGGAGTATAAGCTTGTTTCATCAGCTTAGCCAGAAAACCCCTGTTATTTTTACTTTTAATGTTACTTTTAAATGTTAAATAAGGACAATCAGTAGTTTAATAATATTATTTAAAAGTGTTACATAGCACTGGCTGGTGTGCCTCAGTGGATTGAGCATGGAACTGTGGACCAAAGAGTCGCTGGTTCCATTCCCAGTCAGGGCACATGCCTGGGTTGCAGGCCAGGTCCCCAGTGCGGGGTGCTCAAGAGACAACCACTCATTGATGTTTCTCTCTCTTTCTCCCCGCTTCCCCTCTATAAAAATAAATAAATGATTTGTTAAAAGAAGTATTATATAGATTTGGAAAGAAAGTCAAATTTTTGGTTGAAGAATGGGTCTCTGTCATATATTTTAATGATATTCAACTCTATAGAAAATAGGCCTTTATATAGAAGAATTATATGGATGAATTCTATGTTCAAAAATAAGACAAAATTCATCTTAAATAGAAAACAACTATAAGAACAAACTATATAGACATGACAGAGAAAGCAATATATTTATTTATTTTTAGGGGAATTAAATAAAACCAGACCAATTCCATTTCTTACATATGAGTATGTCTAATTCCAACATATAAACCTATTTCAAATTACATATCTATTATATATATCTTATAAATATATAAACATGTCTACATAATACAATTTAAATTTTTATAATTTAATACCTATTTAATAGTTTTATGATTGTATAGAGATTTAAAATCAAGTTAATGTATTTTCATTTAAAGTTAAAACATCATTGTAAATAAACCTTAACAAAGTTAAAGAGACTTATGCTTGTTTAAGATAATCTGACATATAGTGTTACAAAAAAATACTAAATTTGATCAAAATGTGTTTATGTGGATAATTCCAGTCCTCAAAATCTTCTCTTCATCCTAGATAAAAGAGTTTGCTGAACAACAAAATAAATAATGATAGCATTTGATTATAGCCCCAAAAAGAGAGTAAATATTTATGACTCCATTTATAAAGAAATAACTAAATAAATAATAAATGGGGAAGAAGTAACAAGTTTTTCTTACAAAATAATTTTAATTAATTAATGTAAAAGAATCATGGAAATAGAAAATCACCATACAAATGCTACAGTATTAATTACCACCGGAAATATCCAGCAATAGATACTAAAATTGGTGAGCAAAAGTTCAAGCAGAAACATGGTATTTGCATACCATGCAGTTTCAAAGTGTTTCTTCCCAAGTATTTATTTTTTTATTTTTTTATTTTTTATTTTTATTTTTTTTAAAGATTTTATTTATTTATTTTCAGAGAGAAGAGAAGGGAGGGAGAAAGAGCAATGTATGGTTGCCTCTCACATGGCCCTCACTGGGGACCTGGCCCGCAACCCAGGCATGTGCCCCAACTGGGAATCGAACTGGGACCCTCTGGTTCCCAGCCCGCGCTCAATCCACTGAGCTACACCAGCCGGGCTAAGTATTTATTTTTTTTTAAAAAAGATGTTTTATTTATATATTTTTAGACAGAGGGGAAGGGAGAAAGAGAGGGAGGGAAACATCAATGTGTGGTTGCCTCTTGCACGCCCCCTACTGGGGACCTGGCCTGCAACCCAGGCATGTGCCCTGACTGGGAATTGAACCAACAACTCTTTGGTTTGCAGGCTGGCACTCAATCCACTGAGCCACACAAGCCACAGCCCCAAGTACTTATTAATTGCAAAGGGAAAAATCGTAATGAAGGAACTTGGCAGAAATTATCTTGACCAAGTGATCAAGATTAACACTACTAAATTGTTCATAAACTTTATGTTTTTTACCACAATGGAAAAGGACCAACATCACCAGTTAGTATGACATATTGACATCAGGTGCCCCTTATTATGATGCACTGAGAAGGACACAGTATCATTCCTGTGGTATTCTTCCCAATAATGCATAACATCAATTTAATCATAAGAAAACAAAGACAGTCTCAAATTGAAGGTCATGTTTGTTAGCTACAATTTAGATTGTTAACTAAATTTTTATGGTAATTATTTCACAATATAAGTCAAGTCATTATTATGAATATCTTAAACTTATACAGTTCTATATAACAATCATATCTCAATAAAACTGAAAAATTTGAGGGACATTTTGTAGATAACTGACTAGTACCCTACAAAAGTCTCAAGGTCATGAAAGACAAGGAAAAGTTAAGGAACTGTCACGTGTGGTAGAAACTAAGGAGACATAACTAAGTGCATTGTGGAATCCTGGATTAGATCCTTGAAAAGAAAAAAGGTATTCATGAAACAACTGGTAAAATCTGAATAAAGTCTGTAGTTTAGTTAATAGAATGGTACCAAGGTTAATTTCTTAGTTTTGATAACTGTGCTATAGTTATATAAGATGTTATCATTAAGGGAAGCTAGGGGAAGTGTATATGAGAACTCCATACTATTCTCGCAGGTTTTAAAACATCTCCTAATAAGATGTTTTAAAAGGCTTTAAATTCTTTATGACTTAAAACTTCCAGTGGAAATGTAAATCTATGTGCATTTCAAAGTGAAATTGGTCATTGAAACAAGTTGTCCAAACCAGTTAGATATTTCTTGTTAAATATTTACCAGGGCCTTTTTATACAGGAGTACTTCAAGGCCTTTGGGTTATAGCTTTGAATAAATACAAATAGTTCTAATGTCACCTGATATTTAGGGGAGAGTACATGTCCTAATCATTTCCATTTTTTGCATTAATTTGCTGATGAAAACCAGGACTTAATCTCAGCCGATATATAGTTCTCTCCAAATACAAATGGCTCACATCATACTCAGAACATCGATACAGAGATGTTGTTAGTTTTTAATCATCAGGTACAATTGAAGTTTTCTTGGGAACTTTAAGTCTGAGTAAAAATGAGATTAGATCATCATTTATTCCAGTAGTTCCCAATGTGAAGTTAGTGGCAAAATTTTCACAGGTCTAAGGCAAAAATGAAGAAATAATGGCAAAATACATTTTTATAAAACTATGTTTTTTAAAATTTAAAGGACAGTTCCTTTATGAGGTTGATGTCTTTTATTTTGTATTAACATATAATTTCTTTTATGAAATAATGGTACAAAATTATAGGTTTTAAACATTTTGATTTAATATTTATGCATGGAAAAATAAAAAGTTGACAAATCTACATCTCCTGTTCATTTTGTATATGTGTGTTTTAACTTTACTGCTGTTTGAAATTCAGTCTTAAAATCACTAATCCACACCATTGTCTTTTCTTATCATTGTCATCAAGCCAGGCTCCACTAATTATGCTCACATCATCAAATGTAATCAAATGCACTTAATCCAGTGGCTTATAGTTAATAACGTTTTAACAATTTACCACTTACCCCTAAAATTTAATTCTATGGTTTTGGCTGGTGTGGCTCAGTGGATTGAGTGCTGGCCTGCAAACCAAAGGGTCGCCAGTTCAATTCCTGGTCAGGGCATTTGCCTGGGTTGTGGGCCAGGTCCCCAGTTGAGGGCATGCGAGAGGCAACCACACATTGATGTTTCTCTCCCTCTCTTTCTCCCTCCCTTCCTCTCTCTCTAAAAATAAATAGATAAAATCTTTTAAAAAGTAAAAAATTTAATTCTATGTATTTTCTTTCTCAAAGCCTCTGATTTCAATATGCATTGTCCTAACCCAAATACACTGAAACACTGTTCTATGTTTTGTGCAAGAAAGACCTTTAGTCCAGTGAGCAGGATTATATATCAATTTATGGAAAATACGTAATATTGATAAGAGAGACAATTTATTGATATCCTGCATTTGCTTCATTTATTCTCAAAATATTAAGGAAAATATTGAAGTCGGGACAGGTTACATCAGTCTGTCCTAAACATCTCCAACATTTTAAAAATAACCTTAGCACTAAGTTTTAGTATATCCTAACCACTAGGCAGACAGGCAGGGGTGGTACGATTAGGTGTCAGTCATAATTCCAAGAATAGTAAGATCAATAAATACAGTCTAGTATATTTCAGAAATATTTTGAAAGGTACTGCCCTACCCTTGGAATTCCAGGCACAAACATTTTGCGCTCCTATGTGAGACGTGTCCTTATGAGTCTGAATTTACACACATTTATATAAAATAAGGCACAGAATTAAAGCCTCATTAAAGCAGACTTTTTTTTTAACTTTTAAGGCACAGTTAGTAGTATTGATAGCATCCTTGACATATGTTAATGTTTTAACATTGGTTTCTTTAATTTTAACATGAGAAAACTTGCCTTGGCTGGTGTGGCTCAGTGGATTGAGTGCCAGCCTGGGAACCAAAGGGTTGCCGGTTTGATTCCCAGTCAGGGCATATGCGTGGGTTGTGGGCCAGGTCCTCAGTTGGGGGCGTGAGAGAGACAATCACACTTTCATGTTTCTCTCCCTCTCTTTCTCCCTCCCTTCCCCTCTCTCTAAAAATAAATAAATAAAATCTTTAAAAAATAAAATGAGAAAACTTAAAATAGCTTATGGAGGCAAACAGCAATAATTAAAAAGAAACCTAACTTGTGCCCTACTCCATTTTGCTTTATGAATAATTTGCTAGGAAATAACTCTTTTTCTCAGTTTCCATGTCATCCCTTCATAATGTTCAGAGGGGGAAATGACTTAAAATCTAATCTGGTGGCAACTGAAAATGTATTATTTTCTTAAGGCTACTTAATTGGTATTAATGAATTCTTTTTCCTCTAATATCTTTTTATTTTGTAGTTGTTCAATAGCAGTCATTAACTACAACAAGCCTACTTTATTATTTTGTCATCTACCTTTCATTCCCTACATTCAAATAACTTCTCTGTGATAAAGAGTTGGATAGACATCTGCATATAAAGAGAGATTTGGGACTTGCCTAAGGTTCCAAACAACCATTAAGAAATCTACATCTGGGACTTCCGCCAAGATGGCGGCGTAGGTGGGCGCACTCGCCGCCCGCACATCCAGAGTGTCTAAACAACGAACGCAATAGCAAAAAATTAAACCAGAACGGACAGAAACGAACTGAAGTGAAGTCTGACTCCCAGGAGGTTGGAGAGGACGAACATCCAGGCCGGTAAGCAGGGAAGAACCAAGCAGAGGAGCGAAGTGAGAGGTGTGAGAGGCAGTTTGAATGGAGGGACTCATGCTGCAAGTGCCAAAACAAACCACGACCCCGAACAATGAGTGAATCCCGCAAGCCGGTGGTGTTTCCGGAGAGGCCAGTGGGAGCCAGCAGAGCCGAGACTGGCAGAAAAGGCGGTGGGGAACTAGGGAGCGGAGGGGTATCAGGAGCCGGCAGTGATCAGCAGTCATCATTGCTTCCTCCCAGGCCCCGCACCCAGAGGAAACGTCACCCAAAAAGCGACCCAGGTTGCCGGCACCAGCGATCCGACAAGTGCACCGAGATAAAAAGAATGAAAATGGCCAAAATGAAAGATCAGAACAAATTACAACTAATGGATGACGACATAGTCAACCTATCAGATGCTCAGTTTAAAACGCTGGTAATCAAAATGCTAACAAAACTGGAAGAAAGGTGGACGCAAATAATTGAACAAATGAAGAATACAATAAAGATAATGGAGGAAGATTTACAGGGAACCAATAGGGAAAAAAAGGGAGCTGGGACTCAAACCAATGGGGTGGACCAGAAGGAAGAAATAAGAATTCAAAAAAATGAGGAGGGACTCAGGAACCTCAGAGACATTTGTAAACGACCCAACATCTGGATCATAGGGCTGCCAGAAGGACAAGAGGAACACCAAGAAATTGAATGTATTTTTGAACAGATAATGAAGGAGAACTTCCCAGATCTGGCAAAGGAAATAGGCTTCCTGGAAATCCAAGAAGCTCAGAGAACCAAAAAAGTTTTGGGTCCCAAAGAAGTGGGACCCAAAGAGGAACACACCAAGGCACATCATAATTACATTACCCAAGAGTAAGAATAAGGAGAAAATCTTGCAAGCAGCAAGAGAAAAGGAGACAGTTACCTACAAAGGAATCCCCATGAGACTGTCAGCGGATTTCTCAAAGGAGACCTTCTAAGCAAGAAGGGGCTGGAGAGAGATATTTCAAATCATGAAAAGCAAGGGCCTACAACCAAGAATAATCTATCCAGCAAAACTTTCATTTAGAATGAAAGGGCAGATAAAGTGCTTCTCAGATAAGGTCAAGTTCAAGGAGTACATCATCATGCAGCCTCTACTATATGAAATGTTAAAAGGTTTTGTATGAGGACTAAGGAGCGAAGGCACCGAGGCCAGATCAGCTACCGGGGAATTCAGATCAGCCACAGCCAAGACGCTTGTGAGGTAAGCAAGCAAAATACAACCAGAGAAACAAAATAGAACCAGAGACATTGAAGTTTAGAACATTCTGGCAGTAACCAGAGGGGAAGGGGAAGGGGAGAAGGGGGACAAGGGTATTCAGGAACTGC
>PVJI01027865.1:0-17178 GCA_004026765.1 Micronycteris hirsuta
CTCCTCAGTTTTTTAAATTCTTGTTTCTTCATTCTTTTCTGGTTGGATGTTTTTTTCTTTCTGCCGGTCCACTCCATTGATTTGAGTCCTAGTTTCCTTCTCATCCCTATTGGTTCCCTGCAGATTTCTGCTCATTTCCTTTATATTATCCTTCATTTGTTTAAGTAATTGTGACAATTTTTCTTTGAATCCTGTGAGCATCCTGATTACCAGTGCTTTGAACTGTGCATCTGATAGGTTGGCTATCTCTTCGTCACTTAGTTGTACTTTTTCTGGAGCTTTGATGTGTTCTTTCATTTGGGCCATTTTTTCTCGGTGCACCTGTTACTTTAAGGGGTGGAGCCTTAGGTGATCACCAGGGTGGGGTAACCCACGTCGTTGTATTGTGATGCTGTCTGTGGAGGCAGGGCCTGAGCGAATAATGGTGCTTGCTCTGTTCTCCGCACTTCCCCAGCTACCCACAAGCAAGCTGGGTCCTTCTTTGCTGGCTCCGGGGTGAGTGGACGGGCCTGCACAGTTCCAAGTCCCTGTGGGTCTCCCCAACAAACTCTCCTGTGAGGCCGGGAGTTCCTCTCACTGACGCCTCAACCCCCACAGGTGTTTTCAATCGGTGGTTTGAGGCTTTATTCCCCTGCGTTGGTGGGCCGTGCAGTCTGTTCTGCTCCCCAGCTTTTCTTCCCGGTTTATCTGCGTGAGAATGAGGGGCCGCCCAGTCCACCAGTCTCAGCCCCGGTTTTGCCGAGTACGCCTGCCATGTTTTGGCCAGGCCATGAGCCTCTCCCGGCAGCTGCAGCATTGCCGGTACCGCTCCACAAACCGCATCTTGCCGAGTGCTCTCCACCCGGCTCTGTCCTGCTTACTGGTCTGGATGAACGTGTCTTCTTTAACTCCTTGGTTGTTGGACTTCCACTCAGTTCATTTTTCTGTCGGATCTGGCTGTTTTTGTTTTTTAAATTGTTGTTTTTCCTCTTTTGGTTGTGCGAGGAGGCACAGTGCATCTACCTACGCCTCCATCTTGGCCGGAAGTCTCCTATTCTTCAATTTTTAAAAAGGGTTTATATAGAATTGGTATTAATTCTTCCTTAAATGTTTAGAAGAATTTACTATTAAAACAACCTAGAAATTTTCAAAGTAAGATTTTTTAAAATTGCAAATTCAATTTCTTTAATATATGTAAGGCTATTTAGTTTACCTATTTCATCTGTAGTGAGCTTTGTGTGTGTATTTATTTCAAGGAGTTTGGCTATTTCATCTAAATTTTGAATTTACTTTCATGAAAATTTTTAGACTATTTCCTTATCATTAACCATCTGTAGAATATGTTGATGTCATAGCTCTCATTTCTGATCTTAGTAAATGTCTTATTTTTTTGCTTGCTCAATCTGGCCAAATGTCTATCAATTTTATTGAACTTTTCAAAGAACTAGCTTTTTTTTGGCTTAAGTGATATTTTTATTCTTAGTTTTCTATTTTATTAATTGTCCCCCTCTCACATTTATTCTTTTCTTTAGTCTTCCTCACTTGGGTTTAATTGGCTCTTCTTATTCTAGTCTTTCGCTGGAAGACTTTCTTATTTTCCAATGGAGGCTCTTACTGCTGTAAAGTTTCCTTTAAGTAGGGCTTTAGTGACCATCACAGATTTTGGTATGTTGTCATTTTATGTTCATTCAGAGAAAAGTACTTCCTAATTTTCTTTTGATTTTTTCTCTAAACTATTGATTGTTTGGAAGTGTTACATACCATACATACATGGCTTACCATAAAATTCTCCCATTTTAAGGTACAATTCAATGATTATTTTGTAAGTTTATACAGGTACACAGCCATCACCACAATCTGGTTTGACAAGATTTCTAACACCTATAAAAATTCCTGGTGCTCATTTGCAGTAAATACTGGTTCTCACTCCCGGCTCCGAGCAACTGCCAGTCTACATTCTATCTCGATAGAGTTGCCTTTTCTGGGAATTTCATATTAAATGAAAATAATGGGTTATTTAGAAGTATGTGGCTTACTTTCTAATATTCAGGAATCCCCAGATTCCTTCTGTTGTTGATTTGTAATCATGTGCTTTGTATTGATTTAAATTTGTGCAGGCATGTCTTGTAGCCTGGGCGATGGTTTATTCTGGAGAACGTTCCGTCTGCCCTTGAAAAGAACGTGCACCACTGGGGGGAGCATCACGTGCCAGCTGGCCCACAGTGTTACCCGAGTCTCTGCTGAGTTTCTGTCTAGTTGCTCTTTTCATCATGAGAGTGCAGGGCTGGAATTTCTACTTGCTGAAATCTCTCTCCCTTCAGTTGTCATTTTTTTTTTTTACTTAATGTATTTTGGGGTTATATTTTTAGGTACGTATATGTTTATGTATTTTATATTTTCCTATTGAATGGATCAAGATATCATTTTTTTGATCTGAAAGTGTTCTTTTTTGGGACTGATACAGTCTTTCCAGCTCTCTTATGGCTGCTACTTACCTAATACAGCTCTCCCAATTCCGTTGCTTTCAGCCTCTTTGTGTGGTTAAAACTAAAGTTTGTATCTTCCAGGTTCAATATGGTAGTACCGTTTCATATATTTATAAATTTGCCAATCTCTATTTTTAGACCTTTAGATTGCGGTGTTTAATACATTTACGTTTAGAGTAATTATTGATATGATGGGATTTAAATCTGCCATTTTGCTATTAACTCTTCCTTCTCCCTCTTTTGCCTTTTTTAGCTTTAACTAGACCTTTGTGAGGATATTACTTTAATTCCTTAAAAAAAATTTTTTTTGAATGGTTCCTTAGATATTGCAACATACATCTTACTTTAAAATAATCTGCTTCAGGTTAATGCTAATTTAATTCCAATAAAATAAATTTTGCTCTAATATGACTCTCTTCCTTTATGCTATTATTGTCATATATTACATCCTTAAATATTATATAATAGAAGTTATAAATAGTTTTATGTACTTTGCATCAGTCAAGAGAAGAAAAGAGAAAAATATATTCAGACTTTCTTTTATAGTTAAGTAATTACCTTTATTGGTGTTCTTTATTTCTTCATGTGGATTTAATTTTTGGTCTGATGTCATATCCTTTTTACCTGAAGAATTTCCTTTAGTATTTCTTGTAAGACAGGTTTGCTAGCAATGAATTATCTCAGTTTTGATTATTTGGAAATATCTTTATGTCTCCATTTTTGAAGAACAGTTTGAATAAAAAATTCTTCATTACCTTCTCTTTATATCATCCAGGACTTAGTGTTGCAGGAGGACCTGGCCCACTTCTTATAAGCAGTCCGTAGCGTTCTTCTAGTAATGCAACAGTTTCACAGAACACCAGCATCGGAAGGTCACTCTGTTACCAGAATGGATCAAAACAAGCAAAACCACTTTGTAGTCATGTCTCAACACAGATGAAAAGAAAAAAAAGAAAGATTGCCCAAACCACAAGCATGCTCAGAGAGCCTTCTCTCATGATTAACAGGGTCAATAAAAGGGACCACTGCTTCACCAGCTGGCTCACCTGGTTCCATTCTTCTCGTCTTACAGATAAAATGTTAAAGATAAAAATCATAAAATTGCCCCACTTCATGACATCCAGCAACCCTTAGTCAAGCCCTCCTTCCCCGAGCTTCCAAACCACGCCACACAAAGCAGACCCTCTCACTCCCTGTCACTGAGGCACATTGCGTGGTTCCTCAGGGTGTGTGGTCCCCCCCCAGGGCAACAAGTTATAAACTCAGCTTGCCCACCTTCCGTGATCTCATGGTCTCTGTGGATGTATGGCACTGACAGCTGAATTAGACAGAATCAAAGTTAGGATGTGCAAAGCCATAGTCAGTTCAAGGTAACCAAACTAAGTTATGGATCATTATATTGCTATCAAAGAGGTCTTCATTCAATGCAAATCATTAAATTCAGTTAATATTAGGTAAACAGCAAAAGATAAAATCTGTAATGAAAATCTAAATTGAAAGTCTGTAGGCACTGAAAAATAGCATAAAAATGAAGAAACAGGCCTGCTGGGATCCTCGTGCTCTAGGTCAGAGCTTTTTCTGTCTGGGGCCCAGGAGTCCGTGGTTGCGACGTGGCAGACAGTTCGCTGCAGGCGGCGCGCGTTCTCGTTGCTCCGTGAGAGCAGCCTCGGCAGCACACACACACAGAGGGGACAGGGCCGCGTTTCCAGAGACCCTGATTTAGAAACAGTGAAATTGGAATTGTTATATAATTTTCATGTGGCACAAAACATTCTTTTGATTTTTTTTTTAATGATTAGAAGATGTAAAAACCATTAGCTCAAGGGATGTACCAAAAATAGGCGCTAGGTCGGGGTGGCCTCTGCACCTCGCTTCTTACACCTTCTCCAGATACTTGAATGGCACCCAGCTCCACAGCTTCACTGTGACGTCACCTTCTCAGTGGGGGTCTTCCCTGGTGACCTTTTAATGACGGCACTCCTCCTCGCCTTCTCTACGTTTCGTTCTTCTATTGGACCTAAGCGAATTAAATGGCCGATCTTTTATTCATTTGCTTATTGTTTGGCTAGAACGTGCCTCTGAAAGCAAGGTCTTTGTTTACCGTTTCAGCTCAGTGCCTACGGACGGGTCTGGTGTGCTTTATGTGGTTGGCGGTGCCTCTGCAGTGAGTGAGTCCGGGAGGGTCTGCGGGAAGAACTGCGCAGCAGCCTATGACAGGGCTCACCCGCGGAACGGGCTGGCTGGCCTGATTTCGCTGTCTGCATTCAAGAACACACATGGCCGACCCTTAACCTCCCAGGCATGACAGAGCTTAGGAAACATCTTCAGGAATCCGAGGACAAGCGCACGGAAGCTAAAAGACTGACCTTTTTACTCAACAGTCTGAAATACTGGAAGAGATTGTTCAAATCATAGGGAATTCAGCCTACAAATCCAGTTCAGATTAAAATCCACCCCGCATCCCCGCATCCCTAGCTCGTGAAAGTTTATAGGGAGTATTACATCAGCCACAGAGAGAAACTACAATTTTATTGCCTCTGAGTTGTTGAACCAGTAAGTTCCTGGTTTTGCATTTAGTTAAAAAAAGAAAAGTTTTGAACAGGGTAGAAAGAGTAAGTGAGTGCTTGCTTAGGGAGGAGCAGTGGGGCTTCCACAGAGGGGAGAACTGACTTTTCATTTGAGCGGTCCAAGTGCCCTTCAAGGGGAGGCTCCGGAACTTCTGTGGGGGAGTCTCGGATGCGAATCTGTTTTGCAGATGAGGAGGCAGGACGCTTCCTTTGGATGTGTGCTCACAGGGCGAGCGGTCACGGCTCTGACCAGCCCGGGGAGGTGTGACGGACAACATGGGGCCACAAGCCCCTGCTGCCTGCATCTGGGGTCAGATACAACCATTTCTATGCTTTTTTTTTTCATTTTCAGAAGATTAAAAAAAAATTTTTTTAAAGCCTAGATGTGTCAGATAACCAGGGAAAATGTTTTCCAATTATCCATGACCCTGGTTTGTCACACGAACAGGAAACTATGCTTGCCAGTTTCTCCAGTGTTGTGCCCGTTGCTTGCAGGCCTAATCAATAAGCTAAGCTGTTCTGAAGTTTTACTGCAGTGAAGTCAGGCAGTAGAAGACATTCCATGCGCACGCACTCCTGGGAATGGGGTGCCTGGGAATGGGGGGACCGAACCCTGAGGCTAGTCCCCCACTTTCTCTTTGACAGGAGGCACCACTTACTTTCTGACTCAGAACAAACGGTCAGGCTGGCAATTTAGATCCATCCAGAGAGGAGTCTGTCAGTGCAAATGCAGGGAACCCTGCCCGCTGCAGACCGAGGGGAGCAGAGGAGAGGGCAGCAGCCTGAGGAGCGGCCACCACTGTGGAAAAGGAGCACAGTGACATCCAGGGATGGTCAAAGGCCACCCAAGGAGCAAAGAGCCTTCAAAACATGGGCCAGGGCTCACCGAACTTCTGATTCCCCAAGAGAAGATAGACACAGATTTGCATATGAGTCCAATCCAATTTTCATTATTTTTAACCCTCATCTGAGGATATGTTTTTATTGATTTTAGAGAAGGGAAGGGGGGGGGAGGGAGAGAGAGAAACCTCAACTGGCTGCCTTTTGTATGTGCCCCAACCAGAGATCAGACCTGCAACCTTCTGGTGTATGGGGGATGCTCCCACCGACTGTGCCACCTGGCCAGGGCTCAATCCAATTTTTAAAGGTCGATCAGTAATTCAAGGTATTTTTGGATGTTATGTAGGTCTAACCCTGTTGCACTGAACCTTCTGGCTTCCAGCTTGATGGGACCTCTGAAACAGATCAGTAATCAGTAGATGGTTGTTTTCTTTCACCTGGTTGGGGAGCGACAGTGCCCCGCGAAGTTTATGGTACCTGGCAGTGACTCTCCCATTTGGCTCATAGATCGTCACTGCTGAGAAAGAACAGGAAAAAAGTGGCGTGGCATGCGGACTTGAATATGTTTGTATTTCCAGAGTTTGAGTTGAGACTCCGAATATCCAGCTAAATAGATAAAGGCCTAGGCACAGATAAAGATAAATTCGTTTCTTGTTCTTGGCAGTAACCATCTATTAGCAGGGTAGGAGAATACTTGCAGACACCGTAAACGTCATATCACAGTACACCTCTGCAGCCAGGTGAAAGGAGAAACGGGCATTCAAAACAAGTCGAGTGGTCGAGTACTATCATTAAAACAGTGCCATGGAAACCACACTTTTAGAATTAGACAGGCAAAAAGACTTTTGCAAACTTATAAGGGGAATAATCTCATTCACAGGGTGGTTTCTATGAGAATTAATTCCAAGTACTAAACTTTTTATATTCCAGGGAACACTTAACATTTAGCCCTTTCAATAAACCAGAGCTTGCCTGCCTGTGGTCTCTCCTCCCAGAGAACCAGATTTGGATGCGAGGGACACCTTCGCCCCTCTCGAAGCTCAGCGCGGCGGTGGAGCCAAGATCCTCACGAAGGAAAGACAGAAAATGCAAGCGGCGTGCAACCTGGAGCCTGACAAACACAGCATGGTGCTGAATGTGAAAAGACTCTGAGGTCGTTTTCTTCTCTCTTAACCTTCTGGTAAAAGATTTCCCTGTTCCTTTAGGGGATATTCGATCAATAAGGACCCCACAGGGCAGCAGAGTAAGTCTCACAGTTCGTCCACCCCTTCTCTCTGTTTCTGACGCATGATTGGCCTCCCTAACTGCCAGTTTCTGGGGGCCTGGAGGGGTTTTCAGGTCTCAGGATTTGTCTGTTGTCCCTCCAGTGCGTTAGTCCTGGATGACGCACTCCCCTAATTCTGACTGGTATGCAGTGGCTCTGTTTAGTATACATGTGGATGTGAAGGTGCATCTCCCTGTACTGTATGGGCGTGTCTCACTTATCAGGAAGTCGAGACATATCTGAACATTTTCAACAGCACTTTAAAAGCTTTTTCATGTTTCTTCCTAATATTAAAGTATTAGTAAGCAATCATCTTTTAGCAAAAAAAAAAAAAAAGTGCTTCTATCGTACTGTTTGCTATGTAAAAATGATTAAAGAATGAAAACACGCACCATTCTCGCTCCAGTGCGGCCCGCAGGCTCAGACAGCGGAGGACGGGCTGGCCGTCTGAGACGACGGACGGGTGGGCGCTCCAGGCGTGGCCTGTCCTTGTGGTTCTGACTTGGTGTGAGATGCTCTTCTAGGTCGGGGTGGATCCTCAGACGCTGCCCTTCCATAGTCCCGGCACGACGTGGAGGGAGATCTCGTTACCACGACCAGCTTAGTCCCGGCCCTCTTTGCGTGCTGTCGCTTTGAACAAGCAAAAAACATCCACTGTCAGATTTTCGAGTATGACCTACTCTTTCCCTGTTGCAGGAGAGGCCATGCTCTTAAAGGAATGATACCATTAAAAAAAAATTCAGTTCCTTTCTCCCTTATATCCAATCCAAAGCTGCCTCTCCTATGAGACCACATTTTCTAATCCCTCATTGGGGATTTTAAAAAATTAATTTGTTTTCCAATTACTGTGGACATATAACATCATATTGGTTTCAGGTATATGGCACAGAGCTTAGACATTTATATCCCTTATGAAGAGATCGACTTGAAAAATCTAGCATCCATCTGATGGCGCGCCTTTATGACAATATTATCGATTATATTCTCTATGCTGTACTTTAGCTCCCTATTTTGTAACTGCCAATTTGTACAGCTTAATCCCTTTCACCTTCACCCATCCCCCCTCCGTGTGGCAACCATCAATTGGCTTCTGCATTGTCTGTTTATTTTGTTAATTAGACTTTGCATGTAAGTAAAATCATATGGTATCTGTCTTTCTCTATATAAGTTATTTTACTTAGCATAATACCCTCCAGGTCCATCCACGTTGTCACCAATGGCAAGATTTCATTATTTTTTAAGGCTGAGTAATATTCCGCTGTATAATATACTACACCTTCTTTATTCACTCGTCTAATAATGGACACTTGGGTGGCTTCCATGTCTCGGCTGCCGTAAATAATGCTGCCATCAATGCGCACAGGGCTGCATATACCTTCTCCTATTAGGGTTTTGGGTTTTTAAAGTTTTAATCTTAGGGAAGATTTTGCTCAGCGTCTGTTTGGACTCTGCGTTCAAGGACACTTACCTGAAAAACCCGTTTATCTCAAGTGCACTCCATCCACTTCCTCCTGCACATTCCAATTACACCTCTTATTCCGTGAGCGCTGTAGCAAGAACGGTTCTGTTACAACTCTGCCTTCGAATACCCCAAGGACTCTCCTACGAAGCACAGTCAGCCTTTTGTGTCCCCTCCCCTTTCTTTAATGACAGTTGCACACACACACACACACACACACACACACACACAATAAGTACTTTAAAATTTGCCCAAAAATGCAAGCAGAAAAATTTATCTGAGTGAGGTATACAGTAGGCAGAATCATGGACAACCCCCTCCCTCCAAAACCCATATCCTGTAAATGTATCACCTTGTCTGGCAAAACGGACCTGCACATGTGCTGAGATATAGGACCTTGAGACGGGAAGATGACCCTGGGCTCCCCAGGTGGGCCTGACACATCCCAGGAGCCCTCCTGAGTAAAGAGGGAGGCAGGAGATTGAGTGTCGGAGTCAGAGAGAGACTTGTAGGTGCTGCTGGCTTTGTCGACGGAGGGAGAAGCCACAGACTAAGGAATGCAGGTGGCCTCTGGGAATTGGAAAGACGAGGAAACCGGTTCTCCTCTAGAATCTCCGGAAAGGAATAAGGCTTTGTCGACACCTTGATTTTTAGCCCGATGAGACCGTGTCAGACTTCTGATCTCCAGAAATATAAAATAACTTTAAGCCACTAAGTTTTTGGTAATTTTTTTTTTACAGCAACACTAGAAAACTAATAAAAAGGGGGGAGGGACTTTAGAATTCTTATTCCATCCTTAAAATTCACCTTACTGCTCTGCCTCTGGGTGGGAGATTGGGGGTGAGCAGGAAGTCTGGGGACTTTACATACTACTGGCAGGCGAGCTACTTACAACCGGAAATTATGTTATTTTCATACTTGCTCCTCTCTTAAAAAGCCATCAATCATTTGGACCAATTTCTTGGTTACTAGAGAATTTGCTTGTGGTGTTGAAGAATCTGCATTAAAGTCCTCTGAGTTCGTTCTTAATTCTAGTTATCTTATTTCAAAAACTGAAGGATTTATCTGCTGAATATAGAACAATGTGTGTTGTTACATTTGAAAATTTTGCCTGACTTTATGCCCTTTTCCCCTGGGTGAGCGTGGCTTCTGCACTTCCACTCGATTTCCCTGGGGCTGTCAATCACGTAGCCGGGCTTCCCCTGCTGGAGGGATGGGAGCAGGAGCCCAGGATGACAGCAGGGAGGACTCACCTGCTCAGGAAAGACCAGAGTCATTCTGGGAGTTGCTATGAATATTGGGGAAGAAACTGGACAACATGCCAGAGATCAGACAACATGCTGGGAAGGAGAAATAAGATCATCAGTACGTGGAAGGGAGAGTCACAAACTGCAGGGGTTGGAGAAAGTCTCAGGTCACTCTGAGGTTTGAGGAGCAGGTGGGATTTTCATGGATGAGGACAAATCAGGAGTGAGAAGTGGGTAAGGAGGCGGGATTTGTGGGAAGGGGCAGGTCTTGGTGGGTCGGATGCTGCAGGCATCCTCGCAGCGGGCCTGACCTGGACGGCAGGAGGCCAGGCCCTTGCTGGCGCTGCATGGTGCTTAGAACACAGAGAGAGCGCTCCACCACGAATGTGAGGAGTCCGATCTCTGCAGACCAGCCAAGCCTGCAAGTCTATCAGCGAATCCCTTTATTCGCTGGTCAATTGACAGATAAAAACCAGTGACGTTTTCTCTAATTGGTATTAGATGTGGGTTTTGACAAGTTAAGTAATCATTTCATCTTTTCACATTATCTATTCCAGGTAATATTTCAGCGAGCATGTGAGGGAAGGGAGGTGGGGGAGAGGGAAGGGAGGCAGGGGGAGAGGGAAGGGAGGCAGGGGGAGAGGGAAGGGAGAACTAAAGTGGCAGGAAAAAACCTCATAAACCATGCAACAGCAAGCCTGCTTTCAATTTTAAGGGCCTGTGTTCCAGGAAAAGCACTTGCAGAAAAATGAGATTAAAACCAATGAGATTATGCAAAATAGAAACCAAGATGGGAATTAGAATTTCCAAGAGACTGACAAGCTAAGGACAATGGATAAAAAAGTCCCTACCAAAAAAATCACCAGCAGCCAAGTTCGGCCAGGAACATCAAAGTGCCAGTGTTTGTGTTCATGGGAGTCTTACTGGTAATTTCAAGGCATGATTGATGGAGATGGGATAAGCATTTGCCGTAAATTACCTGAGTGCGATTGTGAAAAGCGGCCTGTGTGGTCAGCTCGTCTGCTTCATTGCTGCAGCGCGGAAGCCTTTACCGCGCTCGCCCTTCGTCTCCTGTGAAACCCCAGAACTCTGCTGAAGCCCCACAGGGGAGAGTGCGACCTGAGGTCACAGGTGGCTTGTGGCCATCCTGCGAGGAAAGTTGTGTTCTTGAACTTTCGTTAAGTGTGTTTCGGGAATTTTACGTAGAATTAGCCTTTTATTATCGTGTTCATATATGGTATTTATTTTCAATGTTTTATTCTTTATTGTATTTTTTCCATTGCCATTTATCCCCCTTGTATCCTCTTCTACCTCCACCCAGCCCCTCCCTCACACAATCAGCACCCTGCTGTCTGTGTCCGTGAGTCCTTTTCCTCTTTGCCCAACCCCTCCCTCCAGTTCCCCCAGAGCAGTCAGCCGGCTCTCCATCCATGGGTCTGTCTCCACTTTGCTTGTCAGTTCAGTTTGTTCATTAGATTCCACAGATGAGTGACATCGTATGGTGTCTGTCTGTCTTGACTGGCTTATTTCACTCAGCATAACGTTCTCCAGATCTATTCATGCTGTTGCAAAGGGTAAAATCTTTTTTATAGCCAAATACTATTCCGTTGTGTAAATGGACCACAGCTGTTTTATTCACGCAGCTACCGATGGGCACTTGGGCTGCTTCCAAATCTTGGCTATTGTAAATAATGCTGCAATGAACATGGGTGCTTTTATTCATAGATGGCATTTAAGACAGTAAGGCAATATTTAAGGTAACTTCTTAGTCTGTTGGAAGACTGTAAGATTTTTTAAAAAAAGATTTTATTTATTTATTTTTAAACAGAGGGGAAAGGAGGAAGAGAGAGAGAGAAACATCAATGTGTGGTTGCCTCTCACATGCCCCCTACTGGGGAAGACCTGGCCCGCGACCCAGGCATGTGCTCTGACTGGGAATCGAACCAGTGACCCTTTGGTTCGCAGGCCGGCACTCAGTCCACTGAGCCACACCAGCCAGGGCTGGGTACAGTTTGAAAAAATCTCTATGAATTAATTATAGTATTTAGAAAAAACATCTCCATTGGAATTAATATTTGCAAGAGGATAAACTTTTTCAATTTTAATACTGCCCATTTCTTAGAAAATGTGTGCTTTTCTAGACTGTGTTATATACCTAAGCTTTTGTGATTTCTGCAAATTCTAACAATGTCTTAGTTTTCTGATTTTATAATTGTAGGAAAGGCCTTCACTACAAATTTGGCATATTTTTCTGTATTCTCAGTGAAAATTGGAAAAAAAAACAACTGGGAAAAGACACTAGAAAAAGAAGGAGAGGAATCACTGACATGGCTTAATGTCTTTGCTGACTTTGCGAACTGTAGGTTAAATGCGCAGACCAGGAGGGCGGACGGTGTGTATGGGGTAAAGCTGGGTATGACAAGTGGGAGGATTTACAGCTTTCCTTTTGACAGAAGGAAGGGGAAGAAATATTTTTCGAGCACGTATATGTTTCGGGCACTGCCAGGTAGATATTTTTATCTGTATATATGCTCAGAGAAGTTGATGTCACAGTTAGTGAGGAGCTGAGCCAGTGCTGACACATGACCCATGTCACTACAAAGGCTACACTCAGGACACCATACAAATTTGCTTCACTGAGGCAATGGAATGTCTGCGGGAGACACTGCGTCTGGGAGAAGTTTGGTCATGGCTTTGCTCCGTAGTCTGGGGTGACTCTAGGGGATGCACAGCTTTCCTGGTATCATGGGGATGATGTAACCAGGAGTTGCAGAAGCCAGCCAGTGGCACTTACCTATCTGAGGCAAGGTAGACACAACTACCCCCAGGTATCTTCAGATGGCTAATGGTACTAGTGCACATGCAGTGAGATAAGTGAACCACTATCTTGGCTGTGACTTGGCTTGTCTGGCCAACTAATAACTAATAATAATAATAATAATAAAATCTTGCTGATTTTAGTTGCTGATGTCAGCCACTGCAATGGAAAAATCATAGCTCTTTTCACTCCATTTTCAGATCAGAGCCAGTTCACTGACCCAGAGCCCACTGAGTGGAGATTCTTCTGGAATGACCTTCCAAAGCCATGAGCACATACAACAAACATCGCTCTGATCCGTTCGCAGAGGAATGCACAGCTACCCGCCAGGTGAGCTATGCACTGGAGTCAGCAGGGTGTCTAGACTCTTTGAAGATGCTAGCATCTGACTTCGGAGCTGACGCTTCTCCGGGGAGAGCTGACATCCCACCACGGTTCTCCAGGTAGGGAAGAAGCTACAGAGGTGTTACATAGAGTTTGGACACGAAAGCTAATCTTGCAGCAGTTCCAGTGCATGTCTGGTGTAGGGAAATAGGGATGTACACACTGCCTCCGTCACTGGCAGAAGTCACTCATTAGTTTTGCTGGCCTGTGAAGTCATAGCCAATCAGGGCCAAGTAAGGAGGGCCAAGTGGAAAACATTCCATCCTTTCAGAAAGTTAAGTCTGAAGTATAATCACATTTTGGCAGGAATTTCAAGATATTATTCTAATCTTCAAAGACTGAAAGGATGTAGGAGGAGCGGTTGCCAATATATCTCCTTTTAATTTATCTATTTGCTACTCACTCCCCCCGCCAATGGAAGAATTCTGGTAGGTGATGGTGGGGGCCTTAAACTGACCCAGTAGTGGTGCCAGTCCCAGCGGCTGTGCCAGGCCGGATATTTTCACTGAAACAGAGCAGTACGCCTCTAGCATTTGGGACTTGCTACGTACCATGCTCTTCTCAATTCCGGTCAGGAGGGTTAACGTCAATTTATATTTACATGGGAAGGGAGGCAAAAGACATTTATACTTTTGATTTGGGCTATGTTAATTCTCCGCGATTTATGTCATGACAAAGTTTGCAGGGACCTCTGTCATCTTGATATTCTATAGAACATCTTGCTGGTAAGCTGTCACATCAATGGCATCACACTAGTTGGATGAGATAGCAGGAGGTGGCGAGTGTGCCAGAAATACTGGGAAGGCATGCACATTTGAGAGGGTGGGCGATAAATCGCACAGAGTCTAGGGCGAGCCATGCCAGTGAAGGCTGTAGCTTGGTGGGTCAGCCCTACTGCTTACCACGGATAAAGTGACAGGGTGCACCGCACTTGGCAGTAACTCTTGGTGCCCCCTTGACTGACTTAGAAGATTGTCAAATGTGAGTGGGGCCCAGGGGAAGGAGAAGAATCTACAGTAGGTTTTGTGTCCTAGAATGTCTGATGGTACTGGAGATTTCCGTGACAGAAAAGGGTGCTTTTTGTACTAGTGGTCGTTCCAGTAGAGGTCACTCAGGCTTCTAGAATTCTAGAGTGGGGTCTCTTTTTCTGCAGCAGAGAACTAATCACCACTTCAAAAGTAGCTTCTGGAATATTATTGGGCTTTGGTAAAGACTAAATGTCTGTGAGACACCAAATGTAACAGCAGCTTCTTACCATGATCTCAGGCTTATAACCACTGTTATTAATTACTCTGGGATAGCTGCCATATCCTAGAATTATTCCAGGCAAACTGCGATGCGGAGCCATTCTATTTCTGCGTGAGACCCATGATCTGCTAACAGAGAGGGAAACGGTGAGTCTAGCTCCCAGACCACAGACTGACCACCGGGGAACTCAGACAACGGGGAGGGGAAGCTGCCCTGGAAGTTCACTCTGAATGAACGAAGAAGTGGCATGAGGTGTGGACACCTGGCAAGTCACTAGTGGCTTGGCTGGTTTGTCAGGGGCCTTGAAGGATTAACATTGGAAGTTCAATGTCCAGGATATCTGGGGAATTAGATGGTGGATGGTCTTGGATGTGGATGGAAATGGGTACCGCATGCAGACTTTCGTACCTTGTGTTAATGTCCCACAGAGAACCTCCACTACTGAGAGTTATTAACGAGGGGAGAGAGAAACGACGGGTTCCGGGAGGTCAGCCAGCCTCGAACTTTGCTACGCCAGTGCTGATGTGGTGCCCTCCCCATGACTTGAGCGCCTGTGATGGCCAATCGTAGGGACTCCTTCTTACCAAAGTTCGCCTAGGAACTGCCGGAGTATCGGTCACAGAGACCACTCTGCCCCCTGTTTATAGCACTGTCTTTCAAGGACTTCACCCAGCCACTGAGCGGCAGGTTGACCGATGACTGAAGGAGCAGCAATTCATCCTTACAAGAATATGCATTTTTCTTGCCTGCCCACCGTGCCCCCATAAGCTCAGCTTTTCCCGGGTTTACGGTGCCTGATCTACTGTCATGGGTATTATATACAGCATAGTCTCAGACAAAGAAACATATCAAGAGATGTAGTAATTGGTCCAGGACCGCAGAATCTTATCTTCCTGTATATATGACGACTGAGAAGTAGGAGGGTGGACTGGTCGATTATAGGCTCGGGTAAGAAAGTACCCTGAGGATAAAACCGTAGGGGGTGGCTGTGAGCCAGTTGCCAATATGTAATGGTGCTTTCCCATTAACTAGAGCACATTGCTTTGGAAACTTAAAGGGTAGCAGCAAGATTGGCTCCTCTCGCTATCCCTTGGGGTGACCCACTTGTAGAATTGCTGTCCTGTGCTTGCAGTCACAGACATTTCTGGGTTCCTGGGTATCAGAGGACACAGATGAGGGTTCTGCTGAACTTGAGGGTATAAGTGAGTACCACATGGGCACTTTCAGCTCCTCATGCTAATGGGCTGTCAGGTCAAGAAAGGAGTCAGCGTAATGTCGGCCAGGATGACCGACTCCGGGCGCCTGTGGAGCCGTGGCTGATGCTACGCAATGAGTGTAGAGAAGCAGGTGTCTGAAAGCTGAGATTTGCCGGGCCATCTCCTGGTGGGTGGGCCCAGGGATAGTGGTGATCGAGCAACTGTGGCCTCCATGGCTAGACACAAGCACAGCTGTGTCATTTTCTGACGTTGGTGTATCATATACCACCATTCCATGTGTATTTGTTTACTTTTTGTTTCCCTTTGGAATGTAAACTCCACAATGCTGGAGATTTTTTGTTTTGTTCATTTATGTATCCTAAGTGGCTAGAACAACATAGTAGGGGTTATATACATATCTATTGAGTTCTTTCTATGGAGTTTTATTCTGTCCTTTCATTCGGGCCATGTTTCTTCGTCTCCTCATTTTGGCAGCCTCCCTGTGTTTGTTTCTGTGTATTAGGTACAGCTGCTTTCACTCCGTGTCTTGGTGGCATGGCCTAATGTAGTGGGTATCCTGTAGGGTCCAGTGGCACAGCCTCCCCTACCACCCAAGCTGGGTACTCGAGGTGTGCCCTTTGTGTGGGCTCAGTACACCCTCCTCTTGTAGTTGAGCCTTGGCTGCTATTGACACATCAATGGCAGGGATTTACCCCAGGGCCAATCAGCTGCAAGGACTGGCTGTGACCACTGACCACCACCCTCTGACCACTGTAGAGGATCAGCTGTGCAGGGCCCTCCCCACAGAGCAGGACTTTAGAGGGGCTCTGGTGGCCACCAAATTCACCCCTTGAGTGTATCACTCGTGGAGATGGTTGGAGGTGGTGCTTTGATGTGGTCTGATGCTGTCTCAATAAATATTTTTGAATATATGGATAAATAATAATGTGATTGGTAAAAATTGAGAGGAGCAGAAGAATTGGAAGGTAGATTGAGTATATAAAACCGTAAGTGTATAAAATTCCTTATATCTCACATATGAGAATTTATCATCTCAAATTCTGATAAATCAAAATATGCAATGCAAGCATGTTATGTAAAGTTTAATAGTAAGCATCAGAATGAGTAAAATACACACTGTTATTGGTGGTTGATTGTGGGGAGTATAACTGGGGTAGGGAAGACTATTTTTGTTCATTTTAAGTTAATTTTATTTTATAAAAATAAATCAGTTAATAAATCAAATCATTCTATAAATTTGTATTCACATCAGTTTTTCTAAATGATAGGCTTTCACTGCTATGTGTAGATATTACCTAAAGCTTCTCTTTGGAACAAAGGCTGTGATATTACCACCATAATTTATAGTGAAATCAGTAGTCAGTGTTTGCACATTTATGGAAATATTGCTCTGTACCGATTCAAGGAATGTGCTGTAGCTGTTTCCTGACATTTGTAATTTTCTGCTTTTTTTTTTTAGATTTATTATTTTATTTTATTTTTTATTTTTATTTTTTTAAATAATTACTTTATTGTTTTTCAATTACAGTTGTCTGCATCCTCTCCCCTCCCTTCCCCCTACCCCTTCCAACCCCACCTCCCTTCCCTGCCTCCCTCTTCCCCCTTGGTTCTGTCCATGTGTCCTCTACAGTGGTTCCTGAAAACCCTTCTCCCCATTGTCCCCTCCCCC
>PVJI01027866.1:0-11092 GCA_004026765.1 Micronycteris hirsuta
TTGTTTATCATTTTGTTATATGGCACACATTGTATATTTAAAATCCATACACTGTTTAGATGGCATTCTTTTCTATCAGAGATGATTAAATGTTTCCTCTGTTAAAAATATAGAATGTAGGGTAGGATAGGGCTGGAGGGTTTATCATCTCAATACAATCAGGGATTAGGTTCTGTTGAGGCTGGGTTGCAATTTTGGCAGCATTCAAATCTATGCCAAGGTCATCCTGACTCCTAGGGCATGAGTACCAGAGATTTCAAGTGAGAACCTGATGAATTTTTGTCTCTTCAGCTCTATAAAATCTCAACAAGTGCCAAAACATCAGTTGCTTCCTGCATGTCTCAGCAACAGCCTTCTGCCAGATCTAAGCATGGATTCCCAACCTCCATCCACCCGTAACATTGATAAGTGTCCTTACAAAAAAGTATCTGGAGATCTTTAAACTTAGTGCCAAGTGACAACTTTTGCTAGGGATTCTTTTTCTCTCACTCTCTCTTTTTTTAATTAGATCTCTTCCTGTTGATGGATTTTTGTTTTCTAAGCCCCATGAAACCACAGGGTATTTGACTGTTTCCACAGATTTATAATTTAGCTCTTTTGTCTCCCATCGAACATCAGAATTCAACAACTGTCTTGTGAAGGTAGAGATGGCCTTTTGTTTAAGGCCCTTTAGGTCTCTCTATTTTTTGTCACCGCAGCCACTGTGATTTCTAGATGTTTCATTTGTTTCTCATTCCCCCAGCAGTGGTCCTGCAGTAGGCCAGGCCTTGGTTCTCAGCCTCAGGCCTGCACCTTGAATCAGCAGATTCTACAGGGAAAAATAAACTACCAGCTCACTTTTCTCCCCTCTCTGCAAATTTAGTCCTTCTAGTTCTCATTGCTTGTACAGTTCTCTGAAACTTTTTAAAAAATATATTTTATTGATTATGCTATTACAGGTGTCCCATCTTCCCCCCTTTATTTCCCTCTATCCCCACACCCCCATTCCCTGCCCTTTAGTTTTTGTCCATGGGTCATACACATAAGTTCTTTGGTTTCTACATTTCCTATACTATTCTTAACCTCCCCCTGTCTGTTTTCTACATACCGTTTATGCTACTTATTCTCTGTACTTTTTCCTCACCTCTCCCCCTCCTACTCCCCTGTTGATACCCGTCCATGCCTTATATAAATCCCTTTAACATTTCATATAATAAAGGCTGGGTGATGATGAACTCCTTGAACTTGACCTTATCTGAGAAGCACTTTATTGGCCCTTCCATTGTAAATGAAAGTTTTGCTGGATAGAGTATTCTTGGATGTAGGTCCTTGCCTTTCATGACTTGATACACTTCTTTCCAGCCCCTTCTTGCCTACAAGGTCTCTTTTGAGAAATCAGCTGACAGTCTTATGGGAATTCCTTTGTAGGTAACTGTCTCCTTTTCTCTTGCTGCTTGTAAGATTCTCTCCTTCTTTTTAATCTTGGGTAATGTCATTATGATGTGCCTTGGTGTGTTCCTCTTGAGCTTCCTGGACTTCCTGGAAGTCTATTTCCTTTGCCAGATTAGGGAAGTTCTCTTCTCATTATTTGTTCAAGTAAGTGTTCAATTCCTTGGTCTTCCTCTTCTCCTTCTGACATCCCTATGACCCAGATGTTGGGATGTTTACAGATGCCACGGAGGTTCCTAAGCCTCTCCTCATTTTTTTGAATTCTTGTTTCTTCCTTCTGGTCCACACCATTGATTTGAGTCCCAGTTTCCTTCTCTTCCCTATTGGTTCCCTGCACATTTCCCCTCATTTTCTTTAGAATATCTTTCATTTGTTCATCTATTGGTGACCAACTTTCTTCCAAGTTTGTGAGCATCCTGATTACCAGTGTTTTGAACTGTGCATCTGATAGGTTGGCTATCCCTTTGTCCCTTAGTTGTAATTTTTCTGAAGCTTTGTTCTGTTCTTTAATTTGGGTCATTTTTTTCCCTCGGAGTACCTGTTACTTTAAGGGGCAGAGCCTTAGGTCTTCACCAGGGTGGGGTAACCTCCGAGGACACTGTTTTGACTTGCTCTGAGAGGGCGTGGCCTGGGAGGGAACAATGGAACTTGCTCTGCTTTTCCCGGCTTCCAGTTACCTCTCTACCAATGTGCTCTCCTGTGTGTCTGGGAGCTGTCTCTGCTGACGCCTCAATCCCCACAGGTGTTTTCTGCTCTGCTCCCCAGCTCCTTCTCCCAGTTTATCTGCACGTGCAACTGAGGGACCGCCCAGTCCACCAGTCTCGGCCCTGCTGTTTCCCGCTGGCTTCTCCAGGTGCGCCGGCCGTTTTTTGGGCTGCTTTTGGTCAGGCACACCCACTGTGGGTCTCTCCAGGCAAACTGCCAATTCGCTGCATGCTCTCCGCCGGGCTCTGCCCTCCTTACCAGTCTTGGTGAATGTGTCCTCTCTAACTTCTTGTCTGTTGGGCTTTCACTCAGTTCAATTCTCTGTCCATTCTGGTTGTTTATTTTGCTTTTTAAATGGTTGTTATTCCTCTTTTGGTTGTGCAAGGAGGCACAGTATGTTCACCTACACCTCCATCTTGGCCAGAAGTCCAGTCCTCTGAAACTTTTAAAGTTATAATTTTTCCTATAATTTTGTCAGCTTTTCTAATTGTTATGAGAATAAGTATTGACCTATTCCATCTTAACTGAAAGCAGAAGTCAGCTTTTCTTCTATATACTTCATCTATATTATTTGGTATATGTTTGTAGCATATGTTTAGGTATATCATTATTAACATTATTATCACCAAATATTTTTTTGAATTTTTATTTACATAGCCAAAAAATAAAAAAGGAAACAAAGTAAACGCAAAGTTGGAGGCAAATTGAAACAAATGAACTTAACTGTAAGTCAAATTGGTGACATAACTGTGTTGTTAAACAGAGAGAAGAATTATTCCCCAGAATTTGTAAACACAGTACTCAGAGAGTGTGGTGGGATATATTCCAAGGATGAAAAACGAACTGCAAAGGAATCTTCAGCTTCACTCAGTAGTGTACAGTTAATGGTAATATCAATGCTATATAGTTTTGGAACTGTCTAGTAAGGTATACAGATATTGCAATGTTACAATGTATGAGACTTTTCCGTGTCAGAGAAAATGAGATACACATATAAGATCAAGCAAGTTCAGGAAAAACCTGTCATGTTGAAATTGGAAATATCAGTGTGAACACATAGTTTTTTAAAAAATATATTTTATTGATTATGTTATTACAGTTGTCCCATTTTTCCCCTTTCTTCCCCTCTACCCCCTTAACCCCCCTTTCCCCACCCTTTAGTTTTTGTCCATAGGTCATACACATAAGTTCTTTTGCTTCTGCATTTCCTATACTATTCTTAACCTCCCCCTGTCTGTTTTCTACCTACCATTTACGCTACTTATTCTGAATCACCGAATATTTTTGTTAAAAGTTTAAGCCAGATTTATATTGTTTACCTCATTTAATTCTTAAAAGAAATGTATAAGTAAAATATCACAATTAAAAGCATTTTATAGATAGCAGAAATTGAGGCTTATGATATAATTTTCCCAAGTTCAATCAGTGATTGATAAAGTTGAATTTTTAATTCAGAATACTAAACCATACTTCCTTCTAGGATACCCATATAGGCTGTAGAATATTATTACCACTTTATGTCATTTTCTAACCTTTTTATATGCATTTGATTTTTTTACCACAAAATAAGATAAATTCTTAAGGTATTATTATGAAATTTAATACCAACTAATACCACTCAGTATATTGGCATGACGTATCAGGAACATGTATAATCTAAGCATATGTGTAGCAAAATTTCTGATACAAATGCTTTGAGTATTTATAAAATGGACCCAACATGTGGCATTATCTACTAAGTCTCTGTTCATGCTGATTTCTGATGGTTTTACAGAATATTGTGTTAGTTTTTAGGGCTAATGAATTTGGCTTAATTTCTTTACCCCTCTCAGACAAGTATTTCCATAATGTGGCTTCTCCCATGGGGTCCTTGCTAATAAATACTTTAATTGAACTGCTTTATTAAAATGAGTGTCTATATGATCATCTAGACACCCTGCAGATATGAGGAGACATGACGAGTTCAAATGAGATTGGGGGAGGCAGGCCCAGGTTTGAGCCCGGTTCCGCGCTATTGCAGACCCTGAGAATTTACATTCACACCAGACTAGTAAACATAATGAAATGAAAGTTTAAGTTCTTATTAAGTTTGCTTTTAGTAAATCATTGATATTTACTAAGCATAAAGACTGCCGTGATTTCCAAGCACAGACAGCAGAATGCCGTTAACCATATATTAATTTCTCTAGCTGTGGAACAATTATTCACTGATTTCGTTGAGTCAAATAGGTGATTGTCTTGTTTGTTGTCCCTATAAAGAATGATCTTTCGTCCATATTTTATAAATAAAATCATAAAAAGTAAAATTCCTGCTTCCCTTTCTGTTTAGAATAGCCAGTTCCCTTGTTCCGTTTTCCCTTAGGGCAGTTATAACTACTCACAATTTATTTTATGTTGAGTAATGTTTATCTCTTCATAATTTTTAAATATTTTATGTGACTTTATAATTATTTGTATAATTCTATATGTTTCAAAAGAATATTTGCCTAACAGATCAAAATTTTAAAAGGGCAAAAACCTTCTTTAAAGAAATATCCAGGTCTCCTTATGATTCTGAAATATTTTCTTGCCATATTTAATCTCTATATGTAATTCAAATCTAGCATTTAAACATCCTTATAATAAGATACTGTATTTAATTCTGACTTTGGCATAGACATGGCTATCAAATATTTTATATTCTAATAAAAAGACAAAATAGTCATAGAGTAATGCTAATACTTTCCTCTACTTCTAAACTGAAAGCAAGTACAATATAATTATTATAGCTTGGAAAAAGGAAGTTGAGAACTCCTCCCTTCATTTATTTTTTCTTTCTTTTTTTTCTATTTGTTTTTTTCTTTTAATTTTTAAATTACTTTATTGTTGTTCGACTACGGTTGTCTGCATTTTCTCCCTCCCCTCCCCTCTACCCCATCCAAACCCACCTCCCTCCCTTGCTTCCACCCTCCCCCTCGGTTTTGTCCATGTGTCCTCTATAGTAGTTCCTGAAAGCCCTTCTCCCCACAGTGCCCTCCCCCTCCCCTCTGGCTATTGTTAGATTGTTCTTAATTTCAATGTCTCTGGTTATATTTTGCTTGCTTTTTCTCTTTTGTTGATTATGGAGAACTCCCTTCATTTAAATGACAAGTGAAAAAGTGGTGAAGAATTCAAAACTTCACCACGGAATTTTGTTGGAAAAGAAAGGAATAGATATTATTGGTATAAGTAAACCAAGGCAAATCTCTTGAGAAGGTACAAAGGAGTCAATTCAGTGAGCTCTAGAAGAGAGATGTGAACCACAGATTGGTGATTACAGCAGTCCTCCCTTATCCACAGAAGATATGTTCCAACGACCCCAGTGAGTACATGAAACTGCAAGTAGCACCGAACCCTATACGCAGGATGTTTTTTCCTATACATATATATGTATGATACAGTTTAATATATCTATAATAAAGTTAAATTGGGCACAGTAGGAAATTAATAATTACTACTAATAAAATAGGACAATTGTAACAGTATGCTGTCGTAAAAGTTATATCAATGTGGTTTCTGCAGGTAACTGAAACCATGGAAGCTACAACCATCAATCAACAAGGGGAACTACTGTGTATCCTTTTCCAGGGATACTATTTCAATTCAGGCAAAACAGTTGCTTACGAATAAGTCCTTTTTAATCATTACTATTTTGGGCCAGCAAATTAATCTGAAAATACTTCACCTAGCGTAATCTCCAATTCCATCCACATTGCTGGGAAAGGTAGGACTTCCTTCTTTCTTTCTGCTGCATAGTATTCCATTGTGTAAATGTATCACAGTTGTTTGATCCACTCATTTACTGATGGCACCTGGGCTGTTTCCTGCACTTGGCTATTATGAATAGAACTGCTATGAAATAGGGGTGCATAAACACAAAATGGGTAAAAGAATTTATTAGAAGTCATGACACCAATGAAAGTCCTAGAGGAAAACAGAGGGAGTAAAATTTCAGAAATTCAATGCAGCAATATTTTTGCCAATGTATCTCCTAAGGCAAGGGAAATAAAGGAAAAAAAATACACAAATGGGAATACAGCAAATTAAAAAGCTTCTGCACAGCTAAAGAAACCATCATCAAAATGAAAAGCAAACAGACCGTATGGGAGAACATATTAGCCAATGGTACATCAGGCAAGGGTCTGATCTCCAAAATATATTAAAAACTCATATGACTCCACATCAGGAAGTCAAACAATCTAATTAAAAAATGGGCAAAAGACCTGAATAGACACTTCTCCAAAAAGGACATACAGAGGGCCCAGAGACATATGAAAAGGTGCTCAACATCACTAGCCATCAGAGAGATGAAAATTAAAACCACAATGAGATATCATCTCACACCAGTCAGAATGGCCATCGTTAATACGTCAACAAACAACAAGTGCTGGTGCGGTTGTGGAGAAAAGGGAACCCTACTGCACTGTTGGTGGGAATGCAGCCTGGTGCAGCCACTGTGGAAAGCAGTATGGAATTTCCTCAAAAAACTAAAAATGGAACTCCTTTTTGACCCAGCAATTCCACTGCTGAGAACATACCCTAAGAATCCCAAAATATCAATTCAAAAGAGCACACTTTTTATTGTGAGTTTCTCAATTACCTTTAAATATGGGCTGTGCTTCCCCTCACCCACATCTGGCTGCAGCCACCTTTTAAAGCTTGCTAAAATAATAGTAGTAATAATAGTGCAGATCAATTAAATAACTATAAATACAACACATACTGGTTTTCTAAATTTCTTTTACTACTAAAACATGTTCTGTCCCCATTCTTGGTTTGAGGGAGGGAGAGAACGTTCTAAATGCTTCCACTCCTTTGGTCATTATTTTCCTGCTTCTCAAAGAATATTCCTATGATCTATTTTGTGATTGGAAATCATTCGCGAATATTTCAATTCACCCTAGGATTTGAGGCATAAAAGAAAATAGGTTAGATAAACTTCCCACCCAGAAGTTTTCTTGGGTCCTGTGTACATGTGGAAACCTCTTTCCTTCTCAAATGACTTTTGGGTCACAAAAGATGTCTTCCCCTTCCTCCCATGGTAATAATAGTTTACTGCTTTCTATTTACAGGACTATATAGCCACACAATTCTTCCTGGTAATTTTCTGTCTCCACAGCAATGTGGTTAGCTACAGTTAAACAGTAGACTGCTTCCAGTAAAAAATAAACAAATAAATAGATAGATAATACCACTTTTTTAAAAACCTGTTTCTCCCTTCCCCAATTTACCCAAATCGCAGTCTGTGCCAGCAATTTTGTGAAGCTGAAGGCATGGGGTTAAGGAAACACGATGCCTCTGCATGAGAAACTTACAGTATAGATGCTGACAGTTTGTCATATACTCCGTGCATGTTGGCTGGGGAGAAGGTGAATTCTAGTCACAGTTCCACTCCAAAGATGGTGTTTATTTTCTGCATGGCTCCTGAAGCCTCCCCTGCCCAGAGGCAGCAATGGGGGATTTTGCCATAGAGCTGTTCCATACCCACAGATTGTGTGTTTTGCCAGAAGCCTATGCACATACATATTATACTTTGGTTCTCTTTTAGTCAAAGCTATAAACCTAAGCAGTGCTTCCAATTAATCAATTACTTGACTAGCAAAGAAGAATCTCATTGAAAAGACCTTTTCATAGGAGAAAACATGAGTCTAATAGGTGGTGAGTCAGGCAAAATGACGTGAAATACCTCCATCCAAAGTCAGTAGACCTGACTGTAGACTCTGCTCTGCCACCAAATGGGAGTGTATTTATAACTGGGTCTGTATTTCTTTCCTCTTCTTCTTCTTTTTTTTTTTTTAAGACTGATGATCTGTCATTCTCCTTTATTAATTGAAGAAATACCTTAAGGGGAGCCCTTTCTAAGTAGGCTTACCCAGTAACAATGAAAGCCCAGTCTCATAGCAAGGAACATGTCATTATTATTTGCAGTAATACAATAACAGCAACAATAATATTAATAGCAAATATTTTCTCTGGAATGGTAACTCTTTTGTTGTTGTTGTTGTTTCTAATTTTCTCTTTTCTTTCTCTGTCTCTTTTATTTATTGTTGTTGAAGTGCAGTTGTCTCCATTTTCCTACCACCACTCCCACCCACCCCACCTAACCCCACCTCCCACCCTCACTCCTACCCCTCTTTGGCTTTGTCCATGTGTCCCTTTTTTTTTTTAAGATTTTATTTATTTTTAGAGAGGGGAAAGGGAGGGAGAAAGAGGGGGAGTGAAACATCAATGTATGGTTGCTTCTTGCGTGCCTCCTACTGGGGACCTGGCCTGCCACCCAGGCATGTGCCCTGACTGGGGATCAAACTGGCAATGCTTTAGTTTGCAGGCCAGCATTCAATCCACTGAGATACACCAGCCAGAGCCATGTGTCCTTTATGCATGTTCCTTGACAACCCTTCCCCTTTCCCCCCTGTTATCCCCTCCCATCTCCCCTTTGTTTACTGTCAGTTTGTTCTTTATTTCCATGTCTCTGGTTCTATTTTGCTTAATTGTTTGTTTTGTCTCCACTTATAGATGAGATCATATGGTATTTGTCTTTCACCACCTAGCTTATTTCACTTAGCATAATGCTCTCCAGTTCCATCCATGCTGTTGTGAAGGGTAGGAGCTCCTTCTTTCTTAATGCTGTGTAATATTCCATTGTGCCAATGCACCATAGCTTTTGGATCCACTTCTTTAATGATGGGCACTTAGGTTGCTTCCAGCACTTGGCTATCGTAAATTGTGCTGCTGTGAACATTGGGTTGCATAGGTTCTTTTGGACTGGTGTTTCAGGATTCTTAGGATATAATCCTAGCAATAGAATTGCTGAGTCAAAAGGCAGTTCCATTTTTAGTTTTTTTGAGTAAGTTCCATACTATTTTCTACAATGGTTGCACCAGTCTGCATTCCCACCAACAGTGCACTAGGGCTCCCTTTTCTCCACAACCTCACCAGCACTTGTTATTTGTTGACTTATTAATGATGGTCATTCTGACTGGTGTGAGATGATATCTCATTGTGGTTTTAATTTTCATCTCTCTGATGGCTAGTGATGCTGAGCATCCTTTCATATGTCTCTGGGCCCTCTGTATGTCCTCCTTGGAGAAGTGTCTATTCAGGTCCTTGGCCCATTTTTTAATTGGATTGTTTGCTTCCTGATGTGGAGTCATATGAGTTTTTAATATATTTTGGAGATCAAACCCTTTTTAGAGGTATCATTTGCAAATAGGTTCTCCCTTATAGTTCACTCCCTTTTCATTTTGATGATGTTTTCTTTAGCTGTGCATATGCTTTTTATTTTGATGAAGTCCCATTTGTTTGTTTGTTTGTTTTCTTCCCCTTATGTCTCTTGCTCTAGGGGACATATCAGTGAAAATATTGCTGTGTGGGATATCTGAGATTTTACTCCCTATTTTCTCCTCTAGGACTTTTATGGTGTTGTGACTTATATTTGAGTCTTTTATCTATCTTGAATTTATTTTTGTATGTGGTGTAAGTTGGTGTTCAAGTTTCATTTTTTTACATGTAGCTGTCCAGATCGCGCAACACCATTTGTTGAAGAGGCTATTTTTACTCCATTTTATGCTTCTTTCCCTTTTGTCAAATATTAATTGGCTGGTGTGGCTCAATGGACTGAGTGCTGGCCTGTGAACCAAAGGGTTACCAGTTTGATTCCCAGTCTAGTGCAGGTACCTGGCTTGCAGGCCAGATCCCTAGTAGGGGGCATGTGAGAGGCAACCACACACTGATGTTTTTATCCCTCTCTTTCTCACTTCCTTCCCCTCTCTGTAAAAATGAACAAATAAGAAAAAAGTGGGTAGGTATTTCTTTTTTTTTTTTTTTTAAGATTTTATTTATTTGTTTTTAGAGAGAGGGAAGGGAGAGAGAAAGAGGAGAGAAACATGAATGTGTGTTTGCCTCTCGTGTGTTTCCCACCAGGGACCTGGTCTGCAACCCAAACATGTGTCCTGACTGGGAACTGAACCAGCGACACTTTGTTTCACTGGCTGGCGCACATTCCACTGAACTACACGAGCCAGGGTGGGGTCTGCATTTCTTATCTGAAATGCAAAAGATGCCTTTTAGCTCAGAAACTCTGTGATAAGACTACTAATTTTGAGTCCTTTCTAACTGCAGAAATGTAATTAGAATATAGATTTCCTCTCCTGTAAATAAAAATTTTAGAATCAGATCCAGTTACAGGGACAGAATCCTGGAAGAGTCTTTCAGACTCTCTCCATATTGAGTTTTGTCTTCATCGGTGCAGACATTGTCTTGTGGGGTTTTCTGGGTCTGAGAAGGTTTGTCAGGATTTGCAAAGATAAAGTTTCCACTTGCTTTATATTTCTTTCTATAGGTAAAAGTTTCTAATAAATGAATTTGTATTTAGTTGATCATCTTATCCTATAGAAATTTTAATTGCTTATTACATACTTTAAAAAAGAAGTATCTTAGAGAAATACTTCAAAGAATTAACTGTTAATTTCAGCATTGGTTGATAGTCAAGCAAAAATGTTTTTTAATTTTTATGAGTATTTATTTTCCCAATATATAAAGGACAGATATTTCCATACTTTTTTAATTACTTTATTGTTGTTCAGTTACAGTTATTTGCATCCTCTACCTCCCCTCCCTCCTCCCCCAGCCCTCACCTCCCCCCCAGCCTCCCTCCTCCCCCTTAGTTCCCTCCATGTGTCCTCTACAGTGATTCCTGAAAACGCTTCTCCCCATTGTCCCCTCCCCACTCCCCCCCGGCCATCGATAGACTGTTCTTAATTTCAATGTCTCTGTTTATGTTTTGCTTGCTTTCTGTTTTTGTTTTTTATGATTCAGTTAAAGGTGAGATCATATGGTATTTGTCCCTCACCGCCTGGCTATGGCAACAAAAAATAATAAAATACCTGGGAATAAACCTAACCAAGGAGGTAAAAGACCTGTACTCAGAAAACTACACAAC
>PVJI01027867.1:0-17169 GCA_004026765.1 Micronycteris hirsuta
TGACAAAGTGGATTCTGGAGTCAGATAAGACCAGGGTGATTGAACAGAGATCAGCAAGTCAATAACACATATTTGCCAAATTCCTACCAGAGAGTTCCAAACCCACAGATATGATCCACGCTTATTCTCACGGGGAACCCACACGGAGCCAGGCTCTTTACGTATGGTCCCTCAGAGACATGCGTGTCACCGCCACACTACACCAGCTAGGGCATGTTTTTTTTTTTAATGTAATGTTAAGGATATACTTTGAGACTTCCTGTCACTGGTTTTAGCACCCACTGGTATGATTCTGGTCAGCATCAGTTGTTACTGCGACTGTTGACAAATGTAATGTTTCCAATCGCCACTCCTTCTACATTTATTATTCGACTTTCTGTCCTACAAGCCATCCCTCTCCTCTTCTCTACCTGGTTACTGAGTCTCACTGTAGACTCGTGGCTTCATGTTTTATTCAGTAAGCCTGAATCCTTTCTATCATTTATTCTGATGCCCAAATTGTTCCACATTTGGTGGTGGGCATTTCCTCAAACTGGTTTTTGTGGTCTTCTAGCATGTTCTCATCATTCTTTGAGGACTTTCTTATTTTTTAGCATAAGATGTTCAAGGCTCATCTTGTTTTCTTGTTCCTTCTCTGTCCCATTTCTGGAATGAGCCATTTTTCTGAGGAGCACTTTTTTCCTTTTTTTTTTCTTTTTTTCTTTTTTTAGTGGAGATTGGTATTACAGACCAGGATTTGGGTGCCAAATGTGTTCCTTGCTACTGAATTGTCCTTGCTTCTAGGCTTGGCCAGATAAGAGAGTTGTGGAATTTAAAAACTATTTTAAAATATATTTTTATTTATTTATATTATGTATATGTACATATATACACACATACTTGCACACACATGTATAGACACACCTATACACATTTATATTCATTTTTATATATGTATACTTAGCTATCACATATAGTAAAACTCATGCATTCACACTATTTTCTTAAATTTCAAACACCTTCAATTCCAATACAACATTTTATCTTTTTCTATAATTCATACAAAACCTGGCTCCCATTTTCCACAATAATATTCCACTTTCTTACTCAGCACTAGGATGCACAAAGCATTTTAGAATTGGTAATCCATGCCTCCACAAAACAAGAGTTTAAGATTTGTTTAGATTTTTTTGTTGTTTTTAACCTGAGAGAATGTAGTCAAATTCTGTGATCAGAAGTTCCTTGGGTTAGTTCTTTTTTCCTCCTCCTTCTGTCAGCTATTTTATTCACTTAAGATAAAAACGTTACTTATTGTTTTCTGTTTGTATTCAATTGGGGAAATTTTCTGTCCCTGTGGATTTTACTTACTTTTTTTTGAGTATGTGAAACACTGCCATGTTTCTGAAATTCAAATCTGTACAAGAACGTGTGTTCAGATGGTGTGATTTCCTTTGTTCCCTTCGCTCTTTCCACCCCTTGTTCTCCCTTGTTCTGCAGATAAACAGTCTCATTAGTCTCTAGGGTTTTCTTTTGCTCAGACGAGTACATCAATATATAGTTTCTTATTTCCTCTACTGCCTTACCTAAAAGATATAATACTATATTCTATTGTACTGTGCAAATCATAGAATTTTAAAGGTGAATCAGACCTTGTGGATATATGTATATCTTTTTTTTTTAAGATTTTATTTATTTATTTTTAGAGAGAGGAGAAGGGAGGGAGAAAGAGCAATGTATGGTTGCCTCTCACATGGCCCTCACAGGGGACCTGGCTCGCAACCCAGGCATGTGCCCCGACTGGGAATCGAACCGGAACCCTCTGGTTCCCAGCCCGCGGTCAATCCACTGAGCTACACCAGCCGGGCGTTCATTTCTTTTTCTTTTTAGACATTAGATCAGCAACAGTTCTTCACCGAGGAAGAACTGAAAGAATATGAAAGTCTAATCTCCTTACAAGAAAGCGAGCTGAAGAAAAAAGCAGACGAGCTCCAGAAACAGAAAGAAGAGCTGCAGCGTCAGCACGACCAGCTGGAGGCGCAGAAGCAGGAGTATCATCAGGTTGTGTCGCGTGAGGGGGTGTGGCGTGAGGTGCTTTCCCCAAAGCCTGTGTTGTTGTAGTATTTCAGTGTAGTATTAGCTATAGTGTTTGACATTTTGGTAGTTTTAAAAATTGCTTTGTTGAATATTAATCTAAATTTTAGAATTTGAATGTCTCATTTTGGAAAATAGTTTTCATTCAGTGTGTTGTGGTTTGTCAAAGGTCACACTATAAGAGAAAATCAAATAATTCTGCCTTTTAAAACAATCTTTTTCCATTTCACAGGTTGTACAGCAGATGGAACAAAAAAAATTACAGCAAGAAATTTCTCCATCAGGGCCTGGCGGACACTCGCAGTTCGAGCCACGTATGTAATTTTTTTTGCTTATTTAAATCCACATTTATTATGAATATAATTTCAAATTATTAATATCTATGCTATTTTCTATACATTTGTGGAAATAGAGCACCTTGTATTACAGAAAAATGCAAAGGCCGCTACAATTTTTATGTATCTACATTTCAACAGCTATGTAACTTAATATCCATATTTATGATGAAGTGATTTATTTCAACATTGTTTATAATTCTTTCTTATCACTTATTGATATTATCTGACGTTTTCTTCCTTTTTACTTATTTTATTTTATTTTTAACCATAGCCTCCATTCCGATTTTATTAACAGCTTTAGTTTTACAGCACTTGGTAGGATAAGCATTCCCCAGCCAGACAGAATATCCATTCCCATAAAAGATGCAGGTAAAGAAAACATAGGTTATTTGCATAAGCCTGTTTAAACATTCCAATGTTCATAATCCCATCAATCTTTTCATTGGGCGAACAAGCTTTCTGTTCTCTCAGTCTAACTGTAGCCCACGCCAGTGGGGCTCCCATGTTGAAGAGTCCAGAAACTTCTATCCTCCACCTCCTGACCATTTTACCCACTCCGGTGCAAAGGCTTTGGCTCCTCCTCAGGGAGGGGTCGAGTCAATGGACCCTGGTCCTCTGGTCAGCCTGCATCTACATTCACCTCCCCAACCACTGCTCGACACAGTTTCAGGTCACATGTCTCATTACCATCTTTGAATCTTGCTTTCAAAATGTCTCTCAGCCAGGATAAATAAAGCAGCCTTGCTTGGGGCTCTTGAGGTCCTGTAGTAAAACCTAGCCAGGGCCGTGAAGCAACACTTTATTACTAGCCATCAAGTTGAGCAGCTGCAGTTAAGCTCTGCTGTGGTTCCCCAACGTGGGTACACGGTCTTCTCAAATGTACCTTCCAGCGTTCTAAGCTGTTCCACTCTAAAGGTGGTGTGGTATTGGCGAGCAGACCTCGGCTTTTCTGGTCCATTTTATGTGGAAGATTTATGTCAGAGGCCCTTTTTCTTCATACAGATACACGCTCAAAAAATCCAGCTTGCTGTCTAATCACCCAAAATGTGAAGACAAGAGGTCAAACACCCAGATTTCACTTAGTTTTTCAGCGTTTGCTATAATATCTTTTAGAAGTAGAATGCTCCGCTGTGTGTGTTTCTGAGCTCCTAAATTTGGTTTGTGTTGAACATGGTTTTTTAATCATGATCTATGATTAGCTAAGTGTATTTAAAAAGAACAAATATTATATATAAAAGGAAATTCAGAATAAAGGAAGATACCTTTAAAACAAGAGTATATATATATTTTTTTTTAACAGTCACTTAACGTCCGAAGTCCACCAGAACTTGGAAGAAAACTGTAAAATCAACATCTGTGTCATCTTCTTACCTCCCTTCCTCTTTCTCTACTCAATAAATATTTTAAAGCATATATGGAATAAAGGAAGGTACATTTTTTTATGAGAACACATGTTTTTTTGGACACACATATTTAAAGATTGAAATCCATCAGAACCAGGGAGGAAACCTCCATATCGGCTCTCACTTTCATACCTCCCCCTTTTTCTTCTTTGCTCTCCTTTAGCACTTGGATTCAGTGGCCTTCTGCCATATGTAATGAAACCATCGGTAACTATTTAAGTGAGACAGGTCTGTCTGTTGCTTTGAAAATAGATATTCTTTTATCAGCGCATATCACTCCCCCTCTTAATAACCATCTCTTTGACGTTCATAATTCTTCTCCTGAGAAGACCGTCGTATTCCCCAGTGTTCCCTGGTAACTTCCTCCTAATTTCAGCACCTTTAACTGCTAGAAATTATATATTTTTTAAAGATTTTATTTATTTATTTTTAGACAAAAGGGAAGGGAGGGAGAAAGAGAGGGAGAGAAACATCAGTGTGTGGTTGCCTCTCACGTGGCCCCCACTGGGGACCTGGCCTGCAAACCAGGCATGTGCCCTGATTGGGAATCGAACCTGTGACCCTTTCGTTTGCAGCCTGCGCTCAATCCACTGAGCTACACCAGCCAGGGCAGAAATTCTTCTACTCAGTGGTTTTTGCTACCACTTCAGATCATTTTTCATTCATAGTTTTGCTTTATACTCTATCATTTAAGATCAGGTTTGCTATATATAACTCAAAACCAAAGAGAACAGTGGTTTAAACTAAGTAGGAATTTTTCCTTTTTATATAAAATAAATCTGTATGTAGGTGGTGTCCAAGTTCCTGTCTTTTTGCTCTGCCCTCCTCAGGGCATGGTTTTTATCCTCAAGTTACCTCATCCTCACCCTCCAGGATTGCTTTTGGAGGCAGTGGAGGAGGGCAGGAAAGGAACTTTCTCCATCTGAATCAGCTTCCTGGTGCAATTTTCATGGAGAACCACACAGCATTTGAACTTACATCTCATTGGCCCAAACTGAGTCACATGGCCATCTCGCTGCTAGGGAGGCTAAGAAATCCTTGCAGCAATGTGACCAGCTAAAAGTTAGGATTCTTTGACTAAGAAAAATTGGAAGAGGCAATGTTTGATAGGCAACTTTTAATTTTAACTTAGACAGCCTTGTCGGTCACCTAAATATCTATGTACACTCTTCTGAAACATAGAAAACACTTCTCCCACCTCAAACGGAAACCACCAAAATCCAGCCCATTATTACACATAGCTCAAAGACTATGATATCTCTGGCCGTCTACAAAACTGCAAAGCAAGGTGTCTGCCCCATGGGTGCCCTCTGCATAATGGCGGGATAGGTACAGGATAGCTGCCATAAAATGAATCTTTTTGAAAAGGGGAAGGCGGCAAACATGCCATCACTGATCCATAGCAAGGTCTCTCTGCTCTGTCCGTAAATACACTCCCTGGCTTTCCCATCAGGCACCTCCTGATTCACCTTTCTGGAAGGAACTCCCTTGTCTGATGTCCTCAGGGGCCCTTGGCACTGCGCTCTCAGAAGTCGTTATTGCCCATTAATTTTAAACGCACATCCGAGTGGGCACTGGAAAGGGCGCCTTTCTTGGGGGCCGGACAGTCTTCGCACTTCACTTCCTGTTATTTTGGGTTTGGGGATTGCTTTAGATAGTTACAGGCTGTTGTAGGCCATTTATTTTGATTTTTGGCAAAACAGTGCCCTAATAACTTGGTATGTTTTTGGTCTGTTTTCTTCAATTATTACCATGAGTAACCACCAAGATCTTGTCAAGGCGTAGTTTTTAACAAAGAAACCATGTTTACTTGCTGGCTTCTGTGCTGTCCCTCTCCCCTGGGATCTTAAATGAATGGCCCCTACTGGGGACCATTTACACTATAGGCTTGGATGGGATGACAACAGGCTTTATTTGATCTTTTTCCTTAGGATGGCTCCCATTACTGGGCAGGAACTTCTTAAGGGAGGGTCTTGAAAAAAGTTAAGGAAGTTTTAGCTGCTTCCTTGGAACCTTTACTTATGGAGTATGGTAGTACTTTATCAATTCTTCAGCGCTCCAGATTTGGGAGTCTGTCCGTTTGTCTTGTAGACAGACAAGTCCCTCAGCAAAGCTCTATGCCTTTCCATCTCTTCAGACTTGTTACCCTTAGCCTGAGTGGCATCCGCCTTGTAGGACTTTGCGGAACGAGGCTGAGGCAGCTCCTGTGTGCTAGCGTTCTACCCCCGCTTTCTCTGATGCCTTAACTTAGGCTGGCATGAGGTCTCATGGCCCGAAGCCCGACCATCTCAACTCAGCCCACTTCATATATAAGATCCTTTTAGTTGCCACACCTTCCTTCTCGCTACCAAATTCTGTATAGGTCAAGATTCTTGGTTGTGGGTAATGGAATCTTCCTTAGCTATTAAACCGAATGGGATTGGTGACGGGGGACAGATAGCTCACAGCGTCTTCGAGAGGGCCGAAGAAACAGAACCTAGGCTGAGCTTCTGGGAAGTCCATCACAAGAGAGGGCTGCCAAAGAAGCTGCTGCTTGTGGAACAATCTAGAAGCTGCCTGCCATCTTGGAAAGCTGCCTGCTGGATTAGGAAGATGTGAACAGTTGCCAGCTCCTGCACCACACCACGGCTGCCCTGCTTCGTGTGGCCAAAAGCGGACACCTTGCGTGCTGCCTCTCTCCCCGTGACTCTGTTCCGGGTGAGAGTCTCAAGTGTGCGCATCTGATTGTTGGGCCAGTCAGACCTGGAGCCCTAGCTGCAAGGGAGGTTGGGAAATAATAGTGTTTAATTTTCCTACCTCTGTAGTACAGGCACGCATGTTTAAAGTTTTGAAGTGAACCAATCTGCTGTAACACCTCATAATTATACATCGTGTCTCTTCACATTAATAATTTTTAAACTCTTAGTCCTCATTTCACAAATTTTTTTGATAATTATTAGATATTCCTCCGAACATACTTCAGACTTTTTTCTTAAATCACGGATCCCAAAATTAAATATAGCACTCTAGAAAAGTTCTGCTTATACTCAGCTTTAAAAAAAACCCCACAAAAGTCACTCAGCCAAGTAATTCTACTTTTTTTGCTTTGTTTTGTTTTGTTTTTTTTAGATGAAGAATTCCTATCTTTACTGTTTAAATTGTAGGAAATATTAAAAAATGGTCTGGAATATCCTAGTATTGACTACTGTATCTCCTGAGGTACACTCTTTTAGGTGGCGGACTGTGGTTACATTGGAAAGTAATTGGAGAAGAACTTAATAGAAATTTCTTAAAATGCTTTTTTTGGCATGAATAAATGATGGATATTAACCTAGACATACATCACCATTTCCAGCAAATTATTATAATTTATATTATTTTAAAAAGAATTGTTAGCTAAAATTACTTATGGACTTAAGGAATTGCAGTTCTGTGAGTACTGGACATTTGTATTATTTCTTAGAAAGTGACTAATAGTACTCTTTCCAGCCCTGTTAGAAAGCACTGGTTCTATGTTTAATTTATACCATTCTCCTTCATACCTTGTTAGACAGTAGTCTTTACTTTAGCTGACTTAGTGGTATGCATCAGTAATTTGGGTTTTGTTTCACATATGAAGTTTCATGAAGCATGTAAATTTTATAGTATACTTAGGTCTATATAATTAAAATTTCATTTTAAAAGATGATGGTCCATTGTAATATTTAACTCACTAAAGAGAACTGCAATGTAGAAATAGCAGTAAAAGTCCTTCGAGATATGTCTATGCATTTATTTTAACCAAGGCTTGTTCACAACAGCATAATTTAGAATCACTAAATGTATTTGTAGCACTAGGCAGAAAAACAGCTACATTTCATTTTACTGATATCTACAGTTTTCCCTGCAGAGCTTTCAGTATTCGTTTTAACTGATGTCAATTATGTTCTTGATGAAGAATGTCACACACCTGTCTGGTTATCGCCACCCCTTGCCTGTACTGACCTTACACGCTCACCCTTCCGGTGGCCTTCAAAGCTCTGCGTGCTTGTAAACCAGTTTTCCTTTGTTTCTAATTTGTATGCAATCTATTGCAAACAATAGCTTTGACTTTTCCTGTGCACATTTTCTTACCTCCTTTTGTTTTATCCTTAGTAATATTTCCCAAGACTTTCCAGGACTATGAAAATGTATCTTGTAATTAAAATGTTAAAATGTTTTATTTTTATAATTCTTATCATTTTGCCATGCCAAAGAATTTTACAATGAGTAGTGATTTATCGTCCCCATGATTTGAAAGTTATGACTTTCTGAATGGTTTAAAGTTGAGAGAGAAAAAGTAAAACTTCACCTAATTCTCTTTGCCATCCTCCTGTGAATCACTGCGTTAAAATGTTATTGTTGTCCCATTTTAGTCCATTGAAATGCTCCCTTTTAGTGACATGAGAGTACCTGTCACTTCATTCAGCCCCTAGCCTCACTTTAGGTCCCCTGGGTATGGAGTGGAACGGGTGGGCAGCCCAGCCCGTGTTCGTTTTGTATCATGCTGTTCACCTGTTTTGCTGTCTGTTATTACCACCCTTCAGTTGTTCAAGGGACTTGAATTTGTTTTACTTTTGAATTTTAGTCTTTCTGTTTTGGGTTTGATACTTTGTAAATATTTCCTCATCAGAGTATTGGTCTTAGAGATAATTTCCTTTAAGAACATACAGATAATTTCCTTGACAAATATGCCATGCCCTTTGATGTTTTAAACATTTTATAACCTTGAAGCATTTCTGTCACATGCAACAATTAGAAACTCATTTTTATGTAGTGATTCCTTTTTATGCAATAGCATTGAGTAATATTTAATAATAGTTTAAAAATATACATTGTGTACCCCAGAAGAGGTTTCTTATCTCACAGTTGGTAATAAAGGAAATAAAGGTTTTTTTTGGAATAGACCAGGACATGAATTCGGCAATCTTTGATTAGAAGAGAAAGAAGTACCATCATTACTTTTGCCTGGATGCTCTGAGTTTTAGTTCTTTCCTTTCTATGTACTCTCCCATTTTCCTACTTCTGTACTGACTTTTTCATTATTGTATTTTTTTTTTTATTTTTTAGAGAAGGGGAAGGGAGGGAGAAAGAGAGGGAGAGAAGCATGGATCAGTTGCCTCTCGCGCTCCCCCAACCAGGGACCTGGCCCCACAACTCAGTCCTGTGCCCTGAATGGAACCCGTGACCTTTTGGTTTTCGGAAGATGCCCGACCCACTGAGCCACACTAGTCAGGGCTCCATTATTGCATTTCTAACGCACCGCCCTGATCACTGGAGAAAGCTCTGAGGGGTGTGGGATGTTATAGCTCCCTTGTCGGCTGTCTTAAAGTTCCAGAGCCACCAGCTTCATGGGGCTTTTTTTCAGGCCTTTCACATGAGTTTTCCCTTCCCTCACAGTCCTGAACCGCCCGCCTCTTCTCTAAGACAGTCCGTTGTACTACTAATGATTACTAATTAAGGTATTGGTGTGACATTATTAAAATAGGATTAATTTCTAAAAGAATTGTGTAAAAGATAAAATAGAGGTTAAGTGCTTTACTTAAAGGACATTTTGAAGCTAGTTAATGCCCCGAGTGACTGCTTCACTCTTGGGATGGCTCCGGTGACTTCTGGATTGTTCTGTCTGCACCTCTATGCAGTTTCAGGGCCCCAGCATGGAGGCTGAAATGCTGCTGTCAAGGTGGACGAAGGAGCCCCTTCTCAGTGAAGGTTTTTCTTTCTTTGAAGCTGTTAGTCCAGCATCCGTTAGCCCCCACGGAAGTCATAATAAGCCCTTGAAAATTTCAAAGTATCTGTCTATGTACCAATTAATACAGACTCTAAATGAAATATCATATTTTGGAAGGAATGCGTGTGTGTAAGATTATGCCTAAAATAGGTCTGGAGGGAAGACCGTTAGTTACTCCATGTCTTCTGGAATTTAAACATGAAAAATCTTTTTTATCATTTTTGCTTTTCCTTTTCATGAAGGAGACCAATGCTGCTTAATCCATATTGTACCAATAGTTATTATGTTATAAAAACTATTTAATAATGGTGATTTATACATCCTATTTCAAAGTCAGGATTGTAAAGAACTTTTACTTTGTTGTTACTAATTTGAGGGGATTTAGAAAATTTTAAAATTTAAATGTTGAATGAAAAATTTAACCTTTTGTAAATATGTGGCCAAAAATATTCTGTTAATTTTAAACTTTGGAAAAATTTTAGCCATCTTAAGTGTACTTAATTCTTCTTGGCTTATTTAGGTAATTGGACTATTTTTTAAAACTACAAGGAAATGACTGGATTTTAATTTGATCAGGAAGACACACTCTACACAAGTTTCTTATATTTGAATTCATTTGTTAAGTATATGTTGTGAAAATTCTTTCAGTGCAGTATTTTTCAGAAAGTATTCTAATTATTTGCCTAGGTTCATTTTTAATTATGTTAAAGGTAACATCAGAACCATGTGTAATATTTGTTGTAATTTTTTGGGGAAAAAGACAAATTTGACAACTGTTGAAAGAATGCATTGTTTGCAAAACACTAACATTACAGAGTCACAGAGTCTCGGGGCCTTAGTGATGGCTCACCCACGAAGGAACCCTCATCCGGGGTTTCCCAGGAGACTCCTCACTCATTCCCTGCTTCCGTTCTGCCAGTGATAGCACTGAAGTGGAAGTCATGGTGGTTTCCAGGTATGTCTGCATAAGGGAATCACCCAAGAGCTTCAGAAAATATGGGTGCCTTCGTCCCATCTCCAGGGATGGTGGCTCCATTCTTCTCTAGTGTGGCCTGGGCTTTGGAAGTTTCAAAAGATCTCTAGGTGATCCTAATGTGAGGATGAATTTGGTAACTGCTGATGTGGAAAACCACACGAGCTTTTTGCAACATTGGAGAATCTACACCGGAAACCTGGGGAGAGGAAACCTAATGTCACGAAGATTCTTCTACAAGCATTTAGATGTCACTCCAGAGGACTTACAGCTATACACATGCACACTCCAGAGTTTGTATAATATGGAGAAAACATTTTTTTCCACTACAATTCAAGAACCATTTAATATGGGACTAGGTGTTAGAACCCTGGCTCTGTCATTTTCTAACAAGAGTTGACCCTTGAACAATGTGGTTTTGAACTTGTAGGTCCACTACAAGTTCAAAATTAGATGTGAATTTTCCCCCCCAATAAATACTGTAAATGTGTTTTTTCTTCCTTGTGATTTTCTTAATGTTTTCTTCTCTCTAGCTGCCTTAACTGTAATAATACAGTACATAAAAAATACAAAATATGTGTTAATCTATTGTTCATGTTATTAGTAAGGCTTCCAGTCAACAGAAGGCTGTTAGTAGTTAAGTTTATGGGGAGTCAAAAGTTATACATGATTTTCAACTGTGCAGGAGGTCAGCACCGCTAACCCTTGCATGGGTCAAGAGTCAACTGCATATGATGTTTTTCCATCTAAAGTCTAGAGGGAAAAGTCTAGGAGTTTTAGAATGTGAGTGTTCAATTTTTTTTCTCTAACTTTTCTTTTTTTTAAGATTATATTTATTTTTAGGCAGAGGGGAAGGGAGGGAGGTAGGGAGGAAGAGAAACATCAATGTATGGCTGACTCTCACGAGTCCCTCACTGGGAACCTGGCAAGCAACCCGGGCACGTGCCCCCAGTGGGAATCGAACTAGTGACCCTTTGGTTCACAGGCCAGCGCTCAATCCACTGAGCCACACCAGCCAGGGCTCTCTAACTTTTCAATTTGAAATCATTTCAGACTTGAAAAACTTGCAAAAATGGTACAGAGAATTTCCATATCCCCTTCACCTAGCTTCTCCAAATGTTAACATCTTACAGTGTTATTAAAATCAGGCAATTGAAATTAATACAATTCTGCCAACTAATCTGCAAATTTTGCCAATTTTCCCATTAACATATTTTTTCTAGGCCAAGAGCTAATCCAGGATCACACATTGTTTTTAGTTGTGTGTGCGTGTGTCTGTAAATGTTAACTTTGAAAAAAAAATCAAACCTAACCAAAAAAAAAATAATAGTACAAATAATACTAGTATGCCCATTTCTGTATTTATCAATTGTTAGTATCCTGCCACATTTATGCTCAAGCCTTCTCTCTTTGTATAATTCTTTTTTCTTTCACTGAAGTATTTCAGAATTAAGTTGCAGACATTGTGATCCTATACCCTAAATATGTGAGTATTTCCTAAGAACAAAGACTAACCCTGGCTGGGTAGCTCAGTTGGTTAGAGTGTTGTGCTGATATACCAAGGTTGTGGGTTCAATCCCTAGTCAGGGAGGGTACACAAATAAGTGGAACAAGTCGATGTTTCTCTCTCTCTCTCTGCCCCCTTTCCTTTCTCTCTCTAAAATCAATAAAAAAAAAGATAAAGACATTATTTTGTAATAACCATCTTATAATGATTAAATTCAGGAAATTTAACACTGTTACAACACTATTAATCTAATATATATTAATAGTATTCACCATTTGTCTCAATACTATCCTTCATGGTAATTTTTTTCACGATTTAGGGTTTCATCCAGGATTAAGCTTTGCATTTCGTTGTCACATCTCTTTCATTTCCCCTGGTCTGGAATAGCTCTTCAGACTTTGTCTTTGACATGGATATTTTTGAAGAGTACAGGTCAGTTGTTTTATAAAACAAAGGTTTTTTTTTTTAAAGATTTTATTTTATTTAGTTTCAGATAGAGGGGAAGGGAGGGAGGAAGAGAAGGAGAGAAACATCAATGTGTGGCTGCCTCTCGCGCACTCCCCTCTGCGGACCTGGCCCGCAACCCAGGCATGTGCCCTGACTGGGAATCGAACCGGCGACCCTTTGGTTCACAGGCCAGTGCTCAATCCACTGAGCCACACCAGCTGGGGCAAAACAAAGTTTAATGAGAAAAAAAATCAATCCTAAATGGGTTGGACATTTTCATTCAAAAGGGTTGTTTGTCGCAGCTGCTTTTAACAGTACTGGTCTCAGTTAGATTTCTGAGGCTAAGGACTATGCTTTACTCACCCCTGACAGACCGTAGCAGGCGGAGTCCAGTAAATGGTTGCTGTGGGATGACGTGAGGCAGACCAGCACGGAGCAGAGCAGGAGCAGAGCAGGAGCAGGACAGGAGCAGCGCAGAGCTGTCTAGCTGGGGAGGCTGCCTTCAGGCACTGGACTGAAGCATCCCAGAGATATAAATTGAGCTGCCCGTTTAAGTAATGGAAGCTTTATAAAAAAAAAGTTTATCATGTGAGGCAGGATAGTAAGAAGCTAGGAAAATTCCTTGGCAAGTGGAATGCAGAAACTGAGACAAGATAATTAAACAAGGTGAAACAATTTCACCAATTTACAGCCAGCTAGTGAATTATAAGACCTTATCTTCCCTAACCAAGGACACCTAAGAACAAATGGTTTCTACCTCTCCTCCCTGACCACAGAAAAGTCACCCTGGTCAGGGAGAAAGAGAACAGAGACCCAGTTAATGCCATTTGTGCCAGCCAAACCCAAGGATGGATGGAGTCAGGGGAACAAATAAAAACCCAACTAGAGCCAGACAGACCCAAGATAAAAGTAAAGCGGTGTAGTTGACCAGAGAATAATGCCAAACTCCCCTATAGCTTCATTTTGATGCATCAGCATATTAACACAGCTAGAAAGCTGATGAATATTCTACTGAACCTCTTTCCTAAGATTCTCACCTACAGAAGATCAAAACCCTCAAGACAAAGAATGCTAGCGGGTCCTCACTCTAGAACATTCCTATGCCTTTCCTTTGGGCAATGAACTTTTTACTTTCTTTCTCCTGAACTCTAAGAGTCCCCATGAGACTTGCAACCAGGGGAGCAGTGGGCACCACAGCTGTCCTGGGCTAATCCCTGAACCTGTCTCCAGGGTCAACTCTTTTCTATTTCGTTCTGTTACAGAGCAGGGCGGGGACACCCAACAATATCCCAACCCCGCACCAGGTTTGTTATGCTCGCCGCCAATGGAAAGACGTCTCTCAATGCCAGAGACTGGTGAAAAGGAAAGGAATTATTTATTTACAAGTTATACAGGCTTGGAGTAATGACTTACGGTCTCCTTTAAAATACTAGAGTGTTGGGAGCCATGCTGCATCTGATCCATGAATGCTGATTTGCAGGGAACTAACCCACACCCATCTCTTGGCACAGTCAGAATGGGTGGGACGCCATTCTGCATAGCAGAAGGCGACCATGGGCAGTCCACCTGCAAGTCTCACTCTGTGCCGGCTTGCTTTAGCACTCCTGAGAGTTAGAACAATTCTAATGGCTTGTAAAATGTTGAAAGCTGGGTCATCTTGGCCATTCCCACACATGAAAGGGTTAAGGAGAGATTAGCTATTTAGCAAGCCAAGCCGCCTCAATGCTAAAAGCAAAGCAGTCTGTTAATTGATGAGAGAGGCCTGGGAGAAGTCATTACTAAAAATATTTTAAACCATTCTCCCTGAAATTCAGCAATTTATCGTTCTTCTTTAGACCAGAGATATAGGAAAAGATTTTAATAGCTAGGAAATTTAGTGAATAGCCATAAACGTTAGTTAGAATTTATACTTCAGAAAGTTGTAGATAAGGACCATCTGTTGCTTAGGATTCTAAGGACACTGGCAAATGTTTATACTTCAAAGAACAGCTAATTGGGTTAGAAGTACCTTGAATTAGATGACATCTCTCTCTCAAATTTCCTAAGCACAAAGACTTACCTCTACATATATTTCTAATTGCTAATTTAGAGTTATCTAGGACCTAAGAAAATATATATATATGTCTAGCCAATTATTAGTGCTTAAAATAGTTAGTACTGATATTATTTCTAGCTGTTTGATGGTAATTCCTTATCAGAATACCCAATTGTTTAACATAGAATTTATAAGAGTAGAATTTATAGTCTTTTTAATTGCTCCACGTGTTATTTCTTGGTGATTTGTGACTCGCAGCTGTTTTTTACTAATTGTGAAAGATGTGTGTCTGCTTTTTATCACTACTGTTGTAAAAAAATGCCTTGTCTTTAAAATAGAGATAGTTCCTTTGTCTAGTGAGTCAGTCAGTTTGAGGCCGAGAGACTGGCAAGAAAGCTGGTCTCTGAGAGTCAATAAACTGGCCTAAGACACCAAAGAAAGAGTGTTGGACTCGTTCATTCATACCGCCTTGCCGTCCCTCTTTTGGTGTTCCCGAAGAAGTGCAGTAAGCAGGCCTTCTGCACTAGAGTTCTCTAGAATACCCACAAATGCACACAGTCCTTCCTTCTCCCCTCTGCCCAGTCCAGGGTACCGTATCTCAGGAAAAGAAGTAGAAGCCCGTGATTCAGGCAGATCCTCAGTTCTGACACCATTCACTGTGTCGCCACCACGATCTCCAGTTAATCCAAAACCACGTGGCACCTTCTCATGGCCCACCAGCAAGAGTCCTTTCACCCCTTTTCTTCCAGGCAAAGTCTCTCCTGCTTCCTAGGCCGCGTGGCAAAGGGAGCCACCCAAAGCAACGTGGTCCTCTCTCCGTCTCTCAGGCCGAGGGGTCCCCACTCCTCCAAAGCCTCGTGGTCCAGACCCTGTTATGGCGGCCGTGTCTCTCCTGCATTCTTCTGAACTGCTAAGAGAGAGCTCTGCATCGCTGCTACATCTTGCTTCCCAGCTTCCTAAGCTGAGTGGCAAAGGGAGCCCCAAAGCCGCGGGATTCTCCTCTCGCCAAAAGCAGTGGGTTCCTCCCTTCCCAGTTACATTTGGTGTCTCAGTCACTTCCATCCCCCTGGCTCAAAGCATGGCCATGGCTTTTTAACATATCTATGAAGCCAATTAACGGTTATGGATATGCTAAATGACCATGCCAGAGGTTAGCTGCAGAGCTGCTGCTATACAAAACAGCTCTCAATGGCCCTGCTCCAGGAGTCCCATCCCCCTGAGTTCAGACTTGTGGGGGTGAGGATAGCCTATATATATTTTTTCTAATATTTCATTGACACCTTGAGTTCTGGACCCCATTACAAATCCCTATTTGGGCCCACTTCTTGGCTGCACCCTGTTACAATTCTAGTGAACTAACTTCAGCCTGCCTCTACCCTAAGCCCTTATTTCATTGTCCCTAGCTTTAATAAAGGAGCTCTCAAACTCACGTGGAGTCATGTATGAAATCTTTCCTCCAGGAAGTCAAGAGTCCATATAGTACATGCCAGGCTGGGGCATAACCACTGTAGCAGTTTCCTAAGAGGAGCCCACCACTCCCGCTAGATTTTGCAATGCGCGGGCGGGGCGGGGCGGGGCCAGTGACGTCTTCCGCAGTGGCAACTGGGCTATAACGTCACGGCCTTTTCTAGAAAGTGTGAGCCTTGGCAAAGCGCATCCGGATGCTGTAGCGGCAGGGGCAGAGGCAGCGATAGCGGCAGCGGCGTGATCACAGATTCCCCGAAATTTGCGGGGCGGGGCCTGGGCCGGCGGGTTTCAGCATCGGATTGCGGAAGGGACAGAAAGATTTAGAAGGTGTAGTTACGTCGCATCACCCCGCGAAAGGAGATTTCTTTGCCTGCTGCTACTGCCCATTGCCTATTAGGATCGGGCGCTTCGCTGTGTAGGAAAAAACTTGTCAGGCGGCCACCTAGGCCGGGACCCAGGCTGGGGCCCCTGCAGACCCGAATCGAGGCCCAAAGCAGGCATGACCGTGGACGCGGACGAGGCAGCAGTCAGTATACGATGGGGCCTTTCGGAGACGCTTCTGGCCCTAGTTTTGGGGCTTCTGCTTCTCAGCGCAGGTAAGACCTGGGCGAGGTTGGGGGAGGGGGTTGAGGGGTTGGAGGATGGGAAAGGTCGGGGGTGGTTGTTGCTAGCTTCTCTCTGGTCGATCCCGTCTGGAGTCCCTGACTCTGAGCTCTACTTTTTGGAATTAGATTCATTTATTATTTCGACAGTTAGATAATGATGCCGTCGGCACTTTTAGGAGCCTGTGACTGCCTCCTTCAGGTTGAGCGCTCTGTGAATTTTATTTTTTATTTTTATTTTTTTATTTCTAAGTATATTTTATTGATTATGGTTTTACAGTTTTCCCAGTTTCTCCCCCTTTATCTCCCCTCCGCCCTGCACCCCCCAACCCTCTAGCATTCCCCTTCTTAGTTCATGCCCATGGGTTGTACAGAGAAGTTCTTTGAATTCTCTGTTTCTTATACCATTCTTAATCTCTCTCCATCTATTTTATGCCTACCAATTATGCTTCTTATTCTCTGTACCTTTCCCCCTCCATTCTTCCCCCCCACTCCCCACTGAAAACCCACTGTGTGATCTCCATTTCTCTGCTGTGTGGATTTTAGCAAAAGCCTCTGTTGCATCATCCTAGATGCTGGAACTCCGGGCGTCAATGAGG
>PVJI01027868.1:0-17167 GCA_004026765.1 Micronycteris hirsuta
CTGCGGGGCCCGGCCTGCCGAGCCCGCGACACACTGCGTTCTCTTCTCAGGTGTGGCCGGACCCGTCCCTTCGGCCCTTTCCTCCCTCTTCGGACACTGGGCTGTCATGCATTAAGGTACAAACTCTAAACATTAATTATTTTAATAGTTGAATAATATCCCATACCATATTTAGTTTTGGAATTTAGATTGAGACAAAGACATAAAAAACAACCATGAATCTGTGCCCAAGGCAGGAGACCCCAGCACTTGAGCCCCCAGGCAGCTCCTGCCACCTGGGCCATCCCCCCAGCCTGGCTCCATTTTGGCCAAAGACCAACCAGAGCTGAGTCCTGGGGATCTGTGGCCAGCCCAGAACCCCTGGCTTGGAGGAGCCAAAGGGGTGGGGGAGGCTGGGAAGGGGCTCCTGGGGTGGGGAGAGCGGCCCCTCCAAGATGGACATGAGGCTTCAAGGCCACATGCCTGGACATGTGGCGGCCTCTGCCCAGAGTCCCTTCCTGCCTGAAAGCCCCACAGCTCGGCCACTCTTCCTCTGCTGACTTGTGTGAGCTCAGGGCACCCCGTGCCATGGGAGCCAAGGGCAGGGGGAGCCCCATGCTCCTGTCCACAGAGAGTCAGTGGGCTCTGGAGCCACACACAGGCCCTTACAGGTAGATAGGGCTGCGTGACTGGGGTCAGAGGGCACAGGGCCCCCCAAGAAGGGCTCAACAGGGCCCCAGTCAGGAGGCTCCAGTGTTGGGGGAACACTGTACTGGCCACACTGCCTTGATCACCCTCAGAAGGACCCCCACATTCTAAAGTCTCCACAACTCTGAACCCCCGCATGCAAATGGCCCATTCACACTGGACAGCTGACCCAGCCAGGGCTGTGGCCCCAGCGCCCAGACACTGGCCCTGCCACCAGGGCCCTGAGGGTGGTTCCCTCGGAGACCCTGGCCTTCCTCTCGCCAGGAGCCCTTGGCCGGGGCTCACCCGGCCCTGCAGCCCTAACCTCTAACCTCCTGTCCTTCCTGTCCCCCACCTCCCCGCCCCACCTGCGGCAGCTTCTAAACCAAGGTGTGCAGTGGGTGCAGTAGTTGGCAGTGGGCATGTCCCTGGGGGCAGAGGGGCTGCAGGTGGGCAGAGACCAGAGCCTGGTGGGGCCCAGGCCGCTGGTGAGCGCTGCCGCTCCGCTCTGCCGTAGACCCCTGCCCGCCAGGGCCCTCGGGGCCTCGTTCAGGAAGCCCAGCCACGGGGCGACGCAGGGACAGACCCGCCGCAGCGCGTGGGTTGGGGGTGGGCGAGACGCCCCAGCCTGTCCGTGACACACGCAGCTGGGGCAGAGCCGGGGAACGGAAAAAGTGAGTGGCAGCAGGCGGCAGGCGCGTTCCGGGAAGGCGACATGCAAAGTGCTGACGGCGTCTGCTTCCACTTCTTATCTGTGGCCGCTGCCACCGGCAGGACGAGGCCGAGGGGCCACCGCTTCCTCCCTCCCCCTGCGCACACCGTGGTCTTTTGGCAGGAGTGTGATCTCATGCTCTTTAATCAGTGAGATTTGTAGTTTTAATTCTGGTAGTTTTCATGCTCAGACCGTCTCTCTTTTCTCCCGACGGGGCCCCAGCTCGGCTCCTTGTCTCTGGGCCGTGAGTCCTCTGCTCTGCACACCCCGGCCCGACCAGCTCTGTCACGGGCCCTCGAGCCAGGTCCCCGAGGCCCAGCCAGGCCCCTGCCGCTCCTGCTGCCTCCCTGCCCCCAGCACAGTCCTCTGTGACCCCAGACCAGCACCGGCACCCAGAGTGAGGCTCTGTTTTTGCCAGTTGCAGGGTGGGGGTGGTATTCCAGGTGGCGTCCGTGGGTCAAAGGGCAAATGTTTCCCTCACTGCTAGATGCCACCTGCTGCTCCTCCAGTCTGGTGCTCCCACCGCCATGCCGACGTGTGAGGGCCATGGTGCCGGCAGCGTGGAGAGCTGTCTGCTCAGCAGCCCGCGGGCACGGTGCAACCTGCACTTTTTGTACTGTGAGTGACACTGAACAGGCCTCTGTTGTTTAAGGAATGAGCAATGGTACACACATACAGTTTACACGCGCATGTGTGTACTTGCGTGCACCCGTGCATGCATGTGTGGTGGGTGCCTGTGTGTGTGGACTGTTTGGTCACACCTCCCGCTCACCTTCCCGTCACGCCCCGAGCCGCTCTCCCCGTGTCTCTAAGGGCCCCGTGTAAGGCACCGCACACCCTCCCCCGTCGGTCCGGGGCGGCTGCCATGCCGACGTGCTCCGTCTTCTCTCCTGGAGCCTGGATGCCAGACCGGCATGCGGGATGGCTCACTGCGTGTCCCTCTGCCTCGTGAGGCTTCTTTTTCACGCGGTGTCCCTGCTGCACTGGGGAATTCTGCAGTGTGCACCCCAAGGTGAATGCACCCGCCTGCTTTTCCAGGCAGCAGAGCGGGCCCTACGCTGCTCGTCCAAGTCTGCCTTCCGCCCGGTCAGCTCCATCCCTGCCTCCGCATGAGCCCCTTCCACCACCTTTGTCCCGGTGATCTAGGTCTGACCAGGCGGGGCGCTCACTCTTCCTTCCTGGCTTCCTTGGCTGTTACTTGCTCGTTTTCCGTGTGAACTTCACAGGTCAGGTGTGTGGTTCTTGTTGGGATCCTATAAGTTTATAAACTAACCCGGGGAGAGCTGCTGCCCCTCTGGCGTTGGTGCGTGTTCCCGTCAGCGAGGCCCCGCGCTCTCCTGCCCCGGGCACCGATGTCCTCTGGTCTGTTGTGGACAGAATGGTTTCTGCCGCGGGCTCTGCTGATTGGTTAGAGTTTGACGTGCGACAGCCCTCGGTGTCAGGACGTCAGCACGGCATCGGCTCCTCTCCTGGGTTTTCTCGCTGCCGTAGTGTTTGCCCACAGAACCTGCCAGTTCTGCAGGCTCACCTGTCACTGCAGGCTTCCCGGGAGGGGTTCCCAGTGACTCGAGCCTTGTGTGGCTCTTTGCCTCTTCCTGCGCAGGCGACTCCACCTCCCCCCTCCCCGCCAGCCAGGACAGGACCGCAGGCTGCAGGCACAGGCTGTGAGCTCAGAGTGCTGGGGAGCTGGGGGGGCCTGGAAAGGGCCCCCTGGGAGGGGGCAGGTTGGGGGCATCTCTCATCGTGGGCAGGAACCCAGTGTGGTGGTGGTCTCTCAGCTCTGGAGGATGGACTAGGCATTCTCTTTGCATACTGCTCCACCCTGGCCCTGCTCACTGGTAGCCTGGAGAAGCCCACCCACCGTCTGCCCAGGAGGGACCCCGAGGTGTGGGGGACCCCCAGGGGCTGCAGCAGGGCAGGTAGAGGCATAGCTGTTCAGGCGCCCTGTGCCAGGCAGAGGTGGTCTGGGGCCCAGGGGCCATGGGACTGTGTGGCGGGGGGTCCAGGAAAGGATTCTGGGGGGTAGTGCCCAGAGGCCCCCTGACATCGGAGGCTAAGGGTGTGAGTTTGAGGGGAGCAGAGATGAGGGGCCTCAGAGGCCTTGCGTGTTTCTGGAATAGCGACCGAGGGCGCCAGAGCCTTCCACCTGCCCGGCAGCAACAGGGCCCCCTCCCCTCTCCCCACGCGAGCAGGACAGAACCGAGGGCTTTCTTTGATCTTCCACCATCATTTAATTATAATATAATAGAAGGGAAAGGGCTTCTCAAGTGTGTGCTTCTGAGCCCCACACCCAGCAGCCAACGCTGCGTGTGCGGTGGGCGGAGCGTGGCAGGCCTGGCTGGAGGGCGCCCCCCAGCACCTCAGGTGGGAGTCTCTGAGGAGTCTAAATAGCACCGTGAACGGGCACCAGGGGGAGGCCCCTCCAGGGCGCAGCCCGCGCGCTTTGGCCAGGAGCTCTCTCGTCCAGGCCTGGGAAGCGCCAGGCTTGTGCACGGCCCTGTGGTCCCTCGAGCTGCGTGCTGGGTCTCCTTGCTGTGGGGGCACCTCACCCACTGCACCAAGGCAGAGTCTCCAGCCAGGACCCAGCCCCCCGTGTCCATGCTCCAGGCCCCCTTGGGGAGCAGCAAGGTCACAGCGACTCCCGAAGCCCCGGGCGCGTAGGAGGCACAGAGCAGAGTTCAGGACAGTGACCGGGCCGGCTCGGTGGGGTCTGCGCCGGGAGTCCTGGCGTGGCTTCTGTCCTTGCCCAGGCCCCTGAGGACTAAGAGGAGAGCCAGGTGGGGCTGGCATGGTGCCCGGCTCTCCGTCCACGGGTGGCCCCCACGGCTGTGTGCTCCTCTGGGGTGGGGGTCACTCCACTTGCTGTTGCTGGGTCTGAAGGCCATGGGCTGTCAGGGGGCGTCAGAGGGGCCAGGAGCAGCGTCCGTCCTCGAGTCTCAGAGGCCAGGGCCCCTGTGGGCTGTCGGCCGAGGCCCTGCGTCCAGGGGAGCCCGGTCTGCCAGGGAAAACAATGGTGGCGTACTCCGTCTCTTGGGGAACAGAGGGAGCAAAGGGTTCCGGGGTCTTCTCCTGCCACTGGAAGTCCAGCTCCTCATAGTCCACAGAGAACACAGGCCCCGGGGAGACAACCTCCTTCTTAGGAGAGAGGGAGAAAGGGGTCAGCAGTGTCTGAGCGGCTGGTGCACACACAGACATCCCCCTCCACACGCCCACCCCGGGGCAGGGCCCGGGCCCCACAGCTGGTCTTGGAGCCAGGCCCCCAAGTGCAAAGAAAGCACAGAGCTGCGGATGGGTGTGGCTGCTCCTGAGGCCACTCACCTGTGGGACAGAGCTTCTTGTGCCCACCCCCTCCCCCTCAGTGTCCCCAGCGCCATGGCCAGCAGAGGAAGGAAACTCACCAGAGGGGGGTCCTCACGGCAGCAGGCACAGGGCCCTGAAGAGAAACACAGGGGAGCCCTTGAGGCCCTGCTGGGGAAGGCCCGGCGGGGGTCTCATCGGGGATTAGTAGCAGGGGCTGGGAGGCCTCCGGCCATGGGAAGGGTCCCGAGCACCTGCCCTGCTTGCCCCCACTGTCCACGAAACCCCAAGTCCCTGCTCCACTGCCAGGGCCCTATCTGGAGGGGAGCCATCTGGGTTCGTAGCCACGGGGTCAGCCAGCCCCCAGGCCGTGTGCTCCCGCTGTCTGTGGTCGCAAGCCTGCTGAGCCTGGCGCCCACTGTCAGGGACACGTCCACCCTGGGTCCCCGGCTGGCGCCACGGGGCACACAGCAGACACGTAATCAGTGATGGTGGGGTAGCACCTTCTGGTTCCTCCATGTAGGAACGCCACGCACGACTCCACCGGGACCAGTGCCCGGGGTGCGCAGCACATCTCAGAATCTCTGCAGGAGGAAGGTGTGATCCCTGCAGAAGTGAACCCCATAGGGCCTGGCCTGGCAGGTCAGCATGGGGACTGTCCCCAGCAGCTCAGGGGGAGAGGGTTGAGGCCTGTGGCTTCCTTGGTCCAGGTTGCTGTGGGGCCTCCTGCTGTTGGCTACATGACCCCTACGTGCCTGTCCAGCACCTCTGTGGAGGGGCTGCCCTCACCCTGGGCTGGGCCCCTGTGGCAGTGTCCCTTCCTCCAGCCCTAGATATGTCCCACCATTGTCAGAGTGACTCAGAGGTGACCAGCTTCCCGGGACCACATCCTCAAGGTGTGTGGGAAGGCCAGGCACCCACAGCCTTCCTCCTGGTGATCGGAGGTGGCTGCGGCTGTCACCACCGGGCCCAGAAGCTGTTAGAAGCACCTTCACCATGTTCTGTGGCCTGAGGTGCAGCTGAGGTTTGGGGGTGGCTCAGCCCAGGGGACTCCTTGCCTTCTTGTGTGACCGTGAGAGCGGCCTTCCCCACAGACACCTCCTGAGCGCAGGCTAGGGGTAGGGACCGTGGCTGGGGTCTCTGAGGGGACCCCAGGCCCTGGCAGGGCCAGTGCCCCTGCTCCTTGGGGTGCTTGCAGTGGAGGGAAGTGGGGGAGGGGCTGGTGGACGAGGCCACAGGTAGTGCCTCGGGCTCCACTGGGCTGGGGCGTTACCTCGAGTGGCCCTGGGGAAGGTGGTGGTCAGGACCCAGGTCAGCAGCAGCAGCAGCAGGACACCCACCAGGACGCTGGTGACCCCGATGACCAGGCCCTGAAGCTTGTCTGCAGGCTTGGCTGGGGTGCTGGGGGTCTCAGTGGGTGGTTCTAGGGTTATCTCTGGAGACACGGAGGGCAGAGGCTCAGCGGTGGGGACACAAAGCAGGGCCTGGGGTCCTGCCCTGCCCTCCGCAAGTCCTGAGGGGACACGGCCCTACACCTGCATGGACCAGCCTCGCCCAGGCCTGTGACACCGAATCCTGAGAGGCCCTGCCCCCGCCCCTCCCGCAGGAGAAGTGGGTCTGGGGTGCTTCTAAGCACAGAGGCCCTTAGCCATCGGTCACTGTGGTCCTGGGTGTGGGACCGAGTCTGGGCGTGGGACTTGGGGAGTCCCTGCCACTGTGCCTCAAAGGCCTCCCGGCCCCGCCCCGCCCCTGGCCTCACCCCAGTACCTGTCACCGTGAGCTCTGCGTGGGGGCTCTCGTGGATCTGTGTCTCAGGGGGCAGGTAGATGACGCCACAGAGGTAGGTGCCACTATCATCGTGCCGGGCAGTGAGGATGCTCATTTCGAAGTCCCGCCCATTGGGCAGCCACGTCACACGGAAGCGTGGGTCCCGGTGGACCTGGCCACTGTCCTCGGGGAAGGCGGCCAGCTTGACCGTCTGGTTGCCAGGGCTCACGCGGTACCAGTTGAGCACAAAGTGCTCAGACGTGTTGGAGAAGCTGCAGGTGAAGGTGGCGGTCTCCCCTTGGGCCACGGTGAGCTGGGGCGGGCTGAAGGTGAGGGGGCTCCAGGGCCTGTCGGCGGTCTCTGGGGCATGGAGAGAGACGAGAGGCCTTGAGGAAGGGGCATGCAGCAGCCCACCAAGAACCCCTCCCGCCTTCCCACATCCGTCGGGTAGGAAGGTTCTGGAAAGCCCAGCCCACACGGGACTCCCCTGTGCAGAGCCTCTGCCATGGAGTCTTGTGGCTTCTCCTTACACATCCCCGGGGATGGGGTACTCACCCCACCCCCTGAGCACGCAACACAGCAATGGGATCTTGTTTGTCGATTGCCTGGGACCCGGGGCTGGGCAGCCTGTGGCTCTGATACTAGGTCTCCTAGAGGTGGTTGTAGGGCCTTGACCCCCCTCAGTGACGCCAGGTCCCCAGTTCTGCGCTCCAGGTCCCTGGCCTGTCTGCATTCTGCTGGTGGACGAGGAAGGTAACTGCCACTGGGCTGGGCCAGCGGGGCTCCCATGGAGAGCCCAGCCACAGGGGCTCAGAAGTCAGCCTTTGCCTGCATTTGAGGACAAGCTCAGAGCTGGGACCCCGACATGGGTGCTGCTGCCCTCGGCACGTCTTCTGCCGAGGCTGTGGGGACTGGAGTTCAGAGGCCAGCTGGACCATCACCCCTGAGATGCACAGGGACAGAGGCCCCAGTGCCCTGGGCTCCAGCCCACGCTCCCCGAAACAAGGATGTGCAGGTGGTCTGGGAATGTCCGCATGGGCTCTGTGACAGCAGTGCTCTGTTGCGTCCTCCCTCCCTCACACACATGCACACACGCGTTCACACATCTGCTCGCCCCGCTATGGAACATTGGCGGGGTGTGGCTCCAACACGTGACCATACCCCAGGCCGGCTGCCCTGCCCGGCCCTGTGCACAGCTGCCCGCCGGGCCTGCAGCGGCTCCGGGGAGAGCAGGACGGGGCCGAGACCCGCTGCCCCTTCAGTCTGAGCCACGTCAAGGCCTGTGTGACCAAGGTCCCCCTGCCCCTCCCCACTGAGGGCCTCACACAGGACGAAATCACAGAAGTTTAGAGAGGGCAGGTGGGCCCTGAGGCGGTGACACCAGACAGGTCCGGCAGTGTTCCTGGTGTCCTTGCATTTCTGTGGCTGTTCACACTGAGGAAACATAGGCCCTTCTCCCTGCCCACCCCTGTTTATACTGAGGACGCCGGCTTGGAGAGGCCAGGGCCCAGCCAGCCTGGACCTCTTGCCATGTCCCCTCCACTGGCCCCTCTCCCGGCCATCGACACAGAGTCAAGGCTGGCACGTCCCTGTGGATCCCACCAAGGGCCAGCGGGACGTGAGCCAGGGCCCCGTGCCCTGCACAGCAGCGTGGAGGGCGCAGCCCATCGGCTGGGAGGCTCATGGGTGTCACGGCGGCCGGGGGGCCTGGAGGGGGCCGGGCCTGGGCTGGGGACGGCCAGGGCAGGTGGAGTCCTCCGGGGGTGACGCAGGCAGCACTGGGACACAGCCGGGCCTCCTCTCCCTCGTGACTCTGTGTCCGAACCTCCAGAATGCTGGGCACCCCCTCGACGACACTAACCCCAACGTCTTCACACATTCATTCAGGAAGCACACCAGCCCTTACAAAGACAGTGTCACATGAGTGACAGTCGAAGGCACACACGGACTTGGCAATGTCATGCGGCAACATTGCAGCAACAGGGCGCAGAGCAGTGGTTCCGTGGGCCCACCTGCTAGTGGGGTGCCATCCTCACAAACACGCCAGGAAGGCCCATTCTGCATGGCACCACTGCAGGTCTCTCCCCCGCCTCCTCCCCAAATCCATGCCTCCACCCACGTCCCACCTGCCAGGGCCTCCAAGCAGAATCCCTCTTGTGGCTGCCACCACCTAAGAAGCTTCCCTGGGGGCCACGCAAGGCACGAGGCCCCTCCCCTTCCCACATAGGCCCTTCACAGAGCCCCAGCGTGAGCACGGATGACGGCTGTGTCCCCCTCCACCGCGTGGAAGGGCGACCCTGTGCTCTTCCATTTGGGATCTCATCTACGCCCCCCCATCTGAATTTGTGATCAACTGAGTCCATGGTCTGTTGGCTCTTTGTGGCCTCTCTCACGGAACCGGGGCTGGACAAGGTGGGTCTCTCCCCGTACCCTTGCCTACCCACCCCGAGTCTCTTACTCATCACAAGGGAAAAGGAGCCCAGAGAGAACGACCCCATTGTGGGGTCCCCAGTGGGTGCCCCAAGAAGGACCCACACATCTGTGATCTTCCATGACCAAACATCAGACACACCCAGGTGGTGGGCACCTGCACACAGGCCTGGACCCTTCCGGAAGGCCAGGGCTGACGACAAAGCCAAAGTAGGCAAATGGGACTACAGCAAACGACGAAGCTTCTGCACAGCAGGGAACGTGCCGACAGAACGAAAAGAGGGCCTACAGAATGGGAGGAATATTTGTAAGCCTCATGTCTGATAAGCGGTTAATGTACAAAACATGTAAAGAATCCATGTAACTCAAAAGAAAAACAAAACAGACAATCTGAGTACAAAATGAGCAAAGGACCTGAATAGGCATTTTTCCGAGGAGGACATACGGAGGTCCCGCAGACATACGGAAAGGTGCTCAATGTCACTCAGAGAGAGGCAGATGAAAGCCGCACGAGAGAGCACCTCGCACCTGCCAGAACGGCCGTCACCGGTAAATCGGCGTGGAGAAGGGGACCTCGTGCACTGTCGGTGGCAGTGCAGACCGCTGCAGCCACTGTGGGAACAGTATGAAGCTTCCTCCAAGAAATTAAAAGTAGAACTACCGTACGATCCAGCAGTTTCACGTCTGGGGATGCATCTGAGGGAAAAGCACTAACAGAGCAGACAGGGCATGCCCACATTCACTGCAGCCTTATTTATCGTAGCCAAGATATGGAGTCACCTAAGTGCCCGTCAGCAGACGAGTGGAGAAGGAAGAAGTGTGCATGTGCACAGCGGAACAGCACTCAGCAAGAAACACAACAAACTCTTACTTGTTTTGACAGATTGGACAGACCATGGTGAGGGCATCTGGTAAGTGAAATAAGTCAGAGAAGAAGAAACACCGTGCAGTCTCACGTACAGGTGGGATGTGAAACAAAGTGAGTGCACAGATGCAGAGAGCAGACTGCCGGTTGCCACAGGTGGGGGGGTGTGCAGGGGTCCAAAGGCAGGAACTTCCAGGATTGGGATGAGTTAAGTCCCGGCGATGTGGCGGCAGCTGCGCTCCGTAATTTGGACCCTCAGCCCGACGCATCCGCGGGTTCTGGCATCCATGGACTCGACCCATCTTGGGTCGAAGTCCTCGAAAGAATCAACAATCCCAGAAAATTCCAAAACACAAAACTTAAATTTGCCACGTGCTGAGCATTTGCTGAATCGACACGAAACAAGTGGTGGTGGGCACACCTGCTGCTGTTCTATGCAAATGCCACGTCGTCTTGTGACCTGAGGGCCCTGAGCAGTTCGGGACACAGCCCCTGGATGCCAAGGGGTGACTGTCACTATTTGTTTAAATGTCATCTCTTCTCAGAAGCTTTTGGCCAGAACTTGCAAATGGTTGTGGTGGGTACATCTGGCCTGCAGACAAGGTTTTTTTCCTTTTCCCTCACACAGAACTTGAAAAAAACAAAACAGCCTAGAATTCATTCACACACAACACATCAAAATGTGGGCTTCAGATCTCTCCTTAAACGTCAGAAAATCTGCGACACCAGGTGGAAGCCCCCGCACGGCGGGCCACGTCCAGGCCGCCCCTCCCACGAGACTGTGCACTTGCTGGGACACCCCTCCCGCGGCCGCCTGTGCCCACCTGCGATGCTTTGCTTTGCCTCTGGAAACCTTGAGACTAGTTAGGAAACTGTGATCTCGTACTGGGTGTGAGTCAGTAAGAGCGCCCAGGTGGCGGCTGTGAGAAAAGGAAAGGACACAAGAGAGGATTTTAAAGATTTCCCGGCAGTCTGGTGTGGCTGCTGGGAGAGTTGGCTCGAAGCCGGGAGTTCAAGTTCCAATCCCATTCCAACCTGATGCCACAGGGTGCGTTCCTGCTCTGACGGAAACCTGAATCTCAGAGTTAGCCGTGTGTGATTTTTTTGTTCAATCTTGGTACACGTAGGTAGTTCAAAATCGCTAGCTCATCTCTCCACTGGAAATACCTTTACTAACTAGACTGCAGCCAATCTGTACAACAAAAACACTTTGCCAGAACGCCAGGGGGTCTGGGGACGGACCCTCGCAGAGATGGAGGCACAGCCGCTGCTGCTCGTTTGCAAATAGCAAGGAGAGCAGATCCTGACAATTTCCATGACCAGAAAATAAACCTGAAACTATGTTTCTTCCCCGGGACACTCACTTTAGTTGTGGACAGACATCGAATCATTACATTGTGCGTTTGAAACCAGACTGAAACCAACACAGCACGCTGACAGTTCCACCGACCAAAATAAAACTATTCCCAGTCCTGAGGCTTTCCAGATGTGAAATAAATTGAGATTTGGATTTTTTTAAAGAAGAACCCCAGGGCCTGCAAAGGCAGAGAGGCAGGGCCTGCCCTGGTCTGAGGAAGCCTCAGACAGTGGCTTCCATACCTGCAGGCCCTGGTGGGTGATGGGGTGGGGTGGGGTTTGGGCATCTGAGCCCGGGCTGCGGGGAGCTGTGTCCTGAGACGAGGGGATGGCCGCGGCACCCACAGAGCTGCCGGCTCCCCACGGCCAAGCCCAAGTTTGGCGGTGTGCCGGTGTGCGTGACTCACAGGCCGAGTCCTGACCCAGCACTTTGGTGAGGCCTCATCTGGGGGCAGGTGGTTGCGCGTGTGTTTGATTGTTCACGATGAGGTCCAGAGAGTGGCCCTAGAAACAGGACTGTGTCCATATCAGAAGGGGTTTCTGGACAGACACACACAGAAGAGACCATGTGAAGATAGGCAGAGACGGGTGAGGCATCTCCAGCCCAGTCCCGGGAAGGACCGACGGCACCACTGGGACCCACCCTCCCTCAGGCCTCCGATGAAGCAGCGCGCCGACACCTGGAGCCCGGCTCCCTGCCGCTGAGCCGGGAGACCGTGATGTCCTGCGGTGGAGCCGCCGGGTCTGCGGGGTTCATCGCCACCGCCCTGAGATGCGCAGCAAATGGGCCAATACTATCAGCCGGCAACTCTGGGCGAAGGGCGTTCACTGCTGTTTTTGTAACTATTCTGTATGTTTAATTTTTTTTTCAAAATTGTAAGATGAAAAATAAATAAAACAGTCTGACTTAAAAGCGTGTCACAGGCTGTGCCGGACAGTTTCCGTGAGTGACCAGATTCGATTCCAGGACCTGCAGGGCAGGCGATCTCGGCCTGCGCTCCTCAGCGCGGCTCCGGTCACTCGTCCGCTCCCCTGCTGGCATGAGAGCAGGGGGCGGCCCACCGCTGGGTATGGGGTATTTCATAAAATGCAAGAAAAACGTGTACACAGGAGGGGGTTTCCATGGGAACGGCTAAAATAATCAATGGAGTGAATGTAGCAAGGAAAGAAGATGTCATTGGGTAGAAAGTCCCCAAGGCCCAGAGCGGATCGCCAGAGGAGGGCCCCGCGCGCCCACGGCTCGGCAGCACTGTGCTCTGAGCTGAGCGGGGCCACCCCTGAAGCCCGAGTCACAGGCGGGGAAACTGAGGCATGATGAGTTTGAAAATCTTGCCCAAGACACAGGCTAATGCGTCTGAAACCAGAGGTTCTGACTGGGGAAGCGTCTTTGAACCTCTCCCTGCTTAGGGGAGGGGTCCTGGAGGGACCAGGCCACACTGGGGGGACAGGTCACAGCTCCGCAGGACCCCTCGAGTCTTCCTCCCAGGTGACACATGCCCCCTCTTCTCCTATGTCCCCCCAAGGCCCTCCACTGGGCTCCTTTGGGTCACAGGCCCTGGGACGGCCGACCCCAGCTTTGAGCTTCTCTGCTGGCCCCAAGGCCTCCCCGGGCACCTCACACAGAGCCCCAGGGCCAGGCCGCTTTGGCAGAACTCGCGGCGGACGCTGTGAGCCGTGCCCAGGCTCTGCGCCTGGGCATCTCCTCCAGAGACCTGAGGCGTGTGTGCCCCAGGTGCCCGAGGGCATTGGGGGGATGGTCTTTATTCACATGGCTACTTTCGATGTGACTAGGGTAAGTCTCAGGGCCAGCCCACCTGTCACCTCAGGCGCCAACCCGCCCCCTGTGAGGCTAGTCCGTGCCAGGAAAACACAAGTTGGGGCAACAGGGCCCAGGTTTGGGGCTCTGGCCAGCCCTGTCACCCCACAGAGGACACAGAGGAGGAGCTGGGACACTCCTGCCTGCTCTGCGGCCTCATCACCAGGGGGTCCCAGAGAGCACTTCCCCGGCTCCAAGCCACACAGCACCTGCCAGGAGCCCTGCCACTGCCCCATCCCCCGGCCAGGACCGAGAGCCAGAGGTTGTCCCAGCCCTGACCCTCATCACGCAGTCCTGCCCACCTACCTAGAGGCCATCCTGGCCGCCAGCCCAGCTGCAGCACTGCCCAGAGGAGCGGCCAGGGCGTCCACGGGGTCCCCATGCCCCGAGCGAGGCAGCACCAGCGGCCGCGATCTCCTCTTCTCCTCGGATGTAGCAGAAGTGCAGGCAGAAAGGAAGCTGTCCGAGGCCCCGCTCACTCTATCTTCCTCCTCCTCCACTTGGGCGGGGAATGGAGTGGGTGGAGAGAGCGGTGGGGAAGAGTGACGGAGGAGGGGGCAGGGGAAGAAGGTGTGGAGGAGGAAGAGGGGGAGAAACAGAAATGGAGACAGGCAGGTGGAGGAGGGGGGTGTCTGCGTGCTCCTCCCCACTGTGGGGGTCTCTCCATCCCAGGGAAAAGGTTATTTATTTGGGGCTGTCTCTTTCCCTTTCCACAGGAGGGAGGGGTGGCTCTTTCTTCCTGTCCGCGGGAAGGCGGGTCCCCCACTCTGAGCCCAGGTCCCCCTGGCAGCAGTGAAGGGTGGACTTGACCCCATGCCCATGGCCCATTCGGCCTCCTCTGTGCAGCCCTGACAGCCATGGTGTTCAGACCCACCAGCTCTGCCGCAGCTGCGGGCCCAGGCAAGGGCCTGGCCAGACTCCTGCGGCCCCCCACTGCTGAGTGACTAGCGCAGGCAGAGAGCTGCGGTTCCAGGAACCAGAGGCAGGACCCACCTGGACTCCAGGAGGGCCGCAAGCAATCCGGCCTTTGTGCCCCCGGAGGAGCAGAGACCTCTTGTCAAGATGGTATCTGAGCCAATGTGCTCCAGGGAGGGAATTTGCGCCCAGGTCGTCCAGGATGCAGACAAAGAGTCACTGGTCGGCAGATGGAAGGGGTGCTAGGAAAACCACTGGACTGCTACCCTTTTCGGATTCACCGCTTCCCTGAATTCTAAGCCCCTTACCTGCCCTTTCGCCTCCTTACAAAAAGGGTCGGTTTGAGACAAGATAACAAGACAGGCCCTTAGGGCACATACCCCACAGTCCTCTCAGATCGCCAGCATCTGAATGGAGCGCCCATGAAGATGCCGTCCTTATCTCTACCTAATCAGTTCAGGTAGTGACAGGAAGCAGGAAGGCTGACTTTTGCGGTCTCACAGCCACCCCTCTGGGCAGTGGGCAGAGGCCTGGCCCTCCAGCTCCTGGACAGAGGCTTCTCCTCCCCCGGCTGCCAGGCCCGCTGGGAGGGGCTGCTGAGGGTCTGCCTGACCCACGGCCTGGGCTGCGGGCATTTATTTCCCCAGGCCCACCTGAGACCTTCATCACTATTCTTGCCCGTGTCCTCCCGCCTCGGTTGCCTCTGTGGGCTCTGTGGCGGGCCCCTGCAGAAGGGCCGTGGGTGCCTAGCAGTCTTCTTTCAGCTTCAGGCTTCCAGGAGATCCCTGGCCAGGCTGCGGCACTCCGTTTCCAGGTCTTCCCACCGTCAGCAGCCTCCTGACCGCCTGCAGTGCCCGTCCTCCAGGCCTGGCCTGGGCACAGCCACCCCTGCCCCGCCAGGCCTTTGTGAGGGAGTTTGGTTATTTCATTGCATTTTGCTCTAAGCATGTCATGATAATGAATGGAAAACAGGGGAGAAAACCACTGCTGACATTAGTGATGCTGTAACAATGGAAAATTTTAACGGTGGGAACCTGCACCCCGCCTGCCGCTCCTGTGGCGCCGGTGCTGTGAGTGCGGACTCTGGCTGCTGTGGAGCGTGCGGGCGCGCAGCGTGTGTGTCGGGAGTCCCGGGGGCTGACTTCAACAACACAGACCCCGACCTTCAGGCACCCCAGCTCCACGAGATTTGCTGACCTCCGTCCACGGAGCCAGGATGGCGTGAAGCCGGGACGTCACACCTCGGACCATCGCTCGCCTCTTTGGAATGGGCTGTGCTCGTCGGCACGTGGAGAACTTTGCCTCCCCTCCTGTGATCTCTGTGTTCTGCTCCCTCTCTCTCCTTATCAAAACCTCCGCCTCCGCTGAGAGGGGCAGATGGGCCCTGAGACATGAGTCTCCATCTCCCAGGTGGCCGGCATCAGCGAATGAACAGGTTTCCTTTATTTACATCAGCACCTGCCTCCGAAGCATTGGCTTTCATGCCTGCTTTTGGTTATAGTTTTTGGCTGCTCCAGATGGGACTGTGTGGACCCTGGTAAGTCCCGGAGGCCCTGAGCAGAGGGTCCCACCGCAGGGATGGCAGGGAATCCCCCACAGCTGCCGGAGAGGTGGTTGCCTCGGGGACTCTCCCTACTCTCCCTCTCACAGCTTCGGCTGCCTTTCCTCGCTTTACCCGTGAACGGAAAGGGGTTCTGCTGGGCCGACGCGCCCAGACTGGGTGAACGGGGCGGCCCGGGAGCCCCTGCCCTGCCCTGCCCTGCCCTTGGGACCTTTGCGCCATTTGGGATACTGTAGGAATCAACGGCTGCCCTTTAGCCATTGGCAAGGCTCAGTGTCAAGAAAAGAAATCCCAGTTCCCCAGTGTGGGATTTGGTGGGAGCACTTTCGGTTTCGGTTTTGGTTTTGCTTTTGGTTTAGGTGCCGTTTGCTTCTGTAGCTGCACACGGCGTTGCCTGTTCGGTTTGCTTGTTACTCCACGGGGAGAAGTCTGTTTCTCTCCTCTGTCGGAAAGGAAACTTTGGTTACAGTTTTTTGCTTGTTTTCTTATCTTTTGGAGACTTGGTTTTATCTTTGAGGATTTAGTTTGAGAATACTCATCTGTGTAAATTTTGTCATCGCTTTAGGTACTGATCTTGTTTCTCTTTGGAAAAGAAAGGCTTTGTCTCAATCTTGAATTGTTTTGCCAAAGGTCCAGGACATGGGATAAAATCTCAAATGTGGAAGCTTTCGTGCTGTCCCGTCCTAAGGATTCTTCTACTCAGGGTTAAAATTGATGTTTAGAGAAGAAAGGTCTCACTCCCCTCTCAGACAGTAAAACTCAGAAAAGGAAATGGGGGGGAAATGGGCATTTGAAACTACCATGGCTCACGCCCTGCCAAGTCTGATATCTGCCCCTTTCTCCAGCCTCCGTACACTAGGTAGTGAGACGCCTTCATTCTGAGCACGCTAAAATATGCGGCAATCGTCAGGAAAACACATTGTAAGTGTATTTGCCAATGTAAAAAAAAAAAAAACCCTGTTTCTGAAAGTTATAAGATGTGTTCACAAATTTACCAATCTAAAGAATGCTAATTACTTAATTTTAGCTGTCACTAGAAATGGAAAATTGTAATTAAGTTGAGAAAGAATATATGGTTTTGGTAATAGAAGGTGTAAGTTATGGCAATATATTTTGAAGAAAATAAAATTGAAAGTGGTTTATTCCAAATTTGCTTATTTCTAGAAGAGTTAAAAGGGCAAACTAAAAGGGATTAGAAAAGTCACACAGGGTTCGTGTAAGTCACGGAGGGGCTCTGCAAGTTGAAGAAAGATCGTGCAGAGGGAAGGAGCAAAAAGAGAAGGGACTGAGGAAGTGAAAAAAGGTGAGAACGGATAAAAACCAGGGTCATACAGGAAGAGGAGACACCGGAGGAGGGAACTCAGGGAAATGGAAATGGGGGAAAGGAATAGGAAAGAGAAAGGCACATAGATAAATGGTAAACCAATGATAATTTTAATGGCAAATGAAGAAGCCAAAAGTTCCATTTGATTTCCCAAAACCAAGTGTTACTTCCCAACAGAAACCACAGGTACAATTAGACAGTGGGGACAAATGAATGGATTCTTTTGGTCTTATATACTTTTATTTGTAATTCTGAGTGGTATCTTAAAATGTTGTTGCAAAAAAAGCAAATTCTTTTGTCAATTACATGGTAATCTGATCTAGAACCACGTCGTTTTAAGTGTGTTTTTGTCACTTAGAGACTGTCATTGTCTCACTCTGACGCATCTGCAAAAATACTGCGTCTTCAAAAAGAGCCATGGAAAGGGCTCTGACTTATTCTAAAATATGTTTCTCAGA
>PVJI01027869.1:0-17168 GCA_004026765.1 Micronycteris hirsuta
AGTAGGAGGCTTATTTAACTTGGTCCTGCTCTCCTACAACATGCTGTCCAAACAGATTCTTACTTATACAGCTTCTATACTAAATGTTTTAAACAGTCACCTTGAAGTTTCTTGGCAACAGTGCAGTCTCTGGGAGCCTCCCATGCTCCCTCCCTTCCTTATAGCACAGACAAACAGGGGAAGGGGAATCTTTCACACACCCAGTCAAACTCTGTGAGCCTATTTCAGCTCATGGAGCCACAGACACATTCACACTCACAGTCACAGCCACGCAGAGTTTATACAGGTCCTCCCCCGAGAGAGGTTCTGACGGCCTGAGCTTAGCCCAGACACCTGGTTTCTGGTCCAGAGGTGATCAGCCTCTTCCTGGTCTCGGGGCTGGTGCCTGGGGCAGGTCCCCAGGGCACTCCGATTCCGATTCCGATTCCGATTCCGATTGCGCACCTCCCGAAGGCGTGTGTCTCCCACCTCTCCGTCCCAGTCGGAACTGCCGGCAGTCCCAGTGGTCGTCAACCCGGCTGGCGGGGCCTAAGAAATCTCAGGGCACGTGCTCCCCCTCCTTGTCTGGGGTAGTGTCCGCTGCGAGCGCCCGTTCTCGGCTCGGAGGCAATCGGCCCGTTTAGGTGAGGTCGCTTCCCGGTCAGGGAACCAAATGTTACAGGAAAATGAAGCGACCAAACTCCTGATGAGAGGTATGAGTCACAGACCTTTTATTACGCATGAGGACCCTAGGGAGAAATCTCCAAATCTAGGGCCCCGAACAAAGGAAGGGACTGGCTTATATATGTTCAGACAGTGATGAGAAACTATGTGGCAGAAGATTACAGGAGCCAGGAGCGGAAGTCAGGTCTAGCTTTCCTTATTTGGGAGACAAAGAAAAAGGCACATGAGATTGGGACTTCCTGCCTACTTGACAAGACTCACGCCTTGCTTACGTGGCAAGACTTCCTGTCTACGTGGGCCTAGTGGCAAGCAAGGGTTACAGAAGCTTGATGCAGAGGTTAAATCTAGCTATCTTATTTGGTAAAAACAAAGCACAGAATGTTACATGATTCAAGCTAAACACAAGTTCTACAATCAAGGACAAAGCACAGGGGCTAAATACGCAAGTTGCAAAGTACAGAGACAAAACATGGCAGCTTACAAAATACTGAGTCATAAACACAGAGGTTGCCTGTCCTTCGCCACCCCCCGCCCTCCTGCAGGCGGGAGGTGTTTCTGTTCGGGGGGCTGCTGCCCTCCCGGGGGATGGAGCCTGCCGCGGCTCCTTGCTCTCTGTGGGCAGGGGCTGGTCTCTCCAAGTCCCACTCTCTGCAGACTGGGAGGTGTTTCTGAGGTTCAGTAACATGGAGGTTACCTGTTACAATAGTGTTGAGAAAAAAGAACACATACACAAATGGGTACTACAGTATGATCTTGCTTATTAAAAGTTCAAAACTAGGAAAAACAAATCTAACCTCTTAGAAGGGAGGGTGTAGTACCTGGGGTGAAACGAGGGTGGTTTCTCAGGTGTTGGCAATGCTGTTTCTTAATGTGGATGCTGGTTCATGGGTGTGTTTACTCAGTAAAAACTGAACAAGCTACAAATAGAGGAGAGATACATAAACAGATACAGGTCTATCAGAAACATGCATAGGAGAGTCATTTGACTATTGTCATTGAACAAAAGCAGAAGCTGAAAGAGAAAAAAGATTCAGGAGGAAAGAAAAGAAAAAAACCTTAGATGACCTGGAAATAGTGGCTGTTGCTTTTATACGTGGGTAGACTTATTTCCTAGTGTCCACATTTAAAATGTCCAAGCCTACAGAGAATTTTTAAGAGTTTATTTGAGCCCAAACTGACAATTGCAGGAGAGCAAGATCTCAAATGCTTGAGAGGGACAGTTCTGCAGTTTCTTTTATGCTTTTGTAGTAAAGGAGGGGAGGGAAGGAAGATTATACACGGTGGGAGAAAGCAAGGTGGGGAACAGATTATGGATAGTTAAGATTATATTCCCTTGTGGGCGGTTAAGCTTTAGAAGAAGGGTTCTCACCTTGGCTGGTGTGGCTCAGAGAATTGAGTGCCGGTCTGTGAACTGAAGGTCACTGGTTTGATTCCTGGTCAGGGCACACACCTGGGTTGTGGGCGGGGTCCCCAGTTGGGGTCATGTGAGAGGCAGCCGATCGATGTATCTCTCACACATTGATGTTTCTGTCCCTCTCCTTCCACTCTCTCTAAAAATAAAATATTTTTTTAAAAAATAGAAGGAGGGTTCTGAAAAGAAAGCATTTCAGAGGTAGGTTAACCTAGATACACAGAAACAAAGGAGAGGGCTTGCTCAAAACAAAAGTAAGCCTTTTACTAGAGAAGTTGTGCGCCCAGGTGTGACTGCCCACCACGAGCGGCCCAGTGAGGAATTTATGATCGGATCGCTCTGCGAGGTTACTGGAGGCAGAACTCCTGTTGTGTCCACACTCTCCGCGAGTGAAGACGTTTTTCTGCTCAGTCTTCGCTGCAGCGAACTGACGTGGGGTGTCAAAGCAAACAGGTTCCGTGACATGGGACACTCTGAAAAACCCTGACAGTTCAAGCGACAAATGTGGCAAGCGGTCTCTGTCCTAGCAGTTCCTCCACCTTAGATGGGCCAATGTGGGTTTTATCAAATAGATTTCTTTTCAACTCTTTTCTTGAATAATGGAGGTTTTTTTCTTTCTTTTTTTGCCCTAGAAGAAACATAAGAACCTCTTAAGTAGAATTCTGTATTATTATTTTCTGATATTCAGAAGAGTTTACATTGGTGGTAATAAATCTCAGTAGGTGAGATAATGATATTCATAGGAAGCCTGGCAAATGTTGAGAATAAACTAAAAATTCTACCTGCACATCAAGCATGGTAATGAAACATTAATGTGGAACAATAGTTTAAAACTTAATTGGATTTAAGTGGTATTTTCTTTTATGTTTAAACACATTCTGACTCTAAACAGAATCAGTGGTTACATGAGTTATCGAACAAGGGGAGGAAAGACCCCCAGCTGTGCCTTGCCACGGCCCATGCAGTGGCGATCCGACCGCAAAGACACAGGTAGGTCTCCCTGACTTGCAAAGGGTTTATCTTACCTCTACACTGCCTTCCCCATTGGGAAGGGCAGGGGTGTGTCTGGGTATCAGCCCCCTTCTCAAGGCTTCTGCTGGCCCCTCCACCCCCCTCTTAATTGCTGGATCTTGCATGTTATTCTCCTAGCTATTAGGGGAATTTTCCATCTCTCCCAGCTCTGCCTCCCTGAGGAGGTAGTGTTAACCCAGCTTGCTATACTGTCCTCAACATCCAGCTACGCTGCTTCTCAGTTTCCAAATTTGTCAAATCACACATTTATACTCCAATGGTTATTAGTGGAAAACGAGTTCTTGTGGTGTCACGAGGAAAAGAATTTCCTGAGACCCACACGGGAAGATGGGGATCTGTGGAAAACTTTATTGATGATGTAAAATAAGGAAGCCCCTCTCCTGACTTCCCAATGTCCCATCTCCATCTGTCTTGCCATGGAAAATGTCCAATCTTGTATTCAGAAGGGCCAATAAAAAGGCCACTGCCAAGAGTTTCAGTTCAGTATTAAAGTACAGTCCAATCCATGAAGTCTGGCTAGCTTCATGTGTGTTTCCAGCCGCAGTCCACGGCTGTGCTGTGGTTCAGGTTCCCTCCTGGAGCCTAAGTGTGTAGTCCACACAGTCCCGGGTCGCGGGGCTGCTAAGGCCACGTGGCTGTGGAGAGAGGACGTGCAAGTCTGTGGAGCGAGTACACTACCAAAGTATGTGTGTTTGAGAGCACTTCTTTGTTCCCCTGGGATCATACTAGCGTGGGCTTTTATGATCCCAGGTACTTTTTTCAAAATGACTGATCAACTTCCCAAGTTTCTGTGGGCTTTTGATAGATCCGCCCATTAGTTAGACTGACAGGCCTCTGTGGGAGGAGTGTTAGTCCCCTCGGCAGAGCAAAGCTATGATTCCCTGGGGTGTAAAACTGTAGCTTCCCAGCTAAGCAAGCAGGCTCATGCTCCCCATTTTATTAAGCTCAGTGTCTAATTCCCTTTGTTCCCCTTTCCCTTTAATAATTAGCTAAATACTGAAGGTAACAGAACCACTACATAGGAAGTCTATTGTACTAAATAACATTTACCAACTCATTCATGAACTGATATGGTTTAATAACAGCTAAATGGGAGTCACTGATAGCTCTGTGAATGTTATAGAAATTTATTATGCATGCACATTTCATATTCATTTGAGAGTTTCTGAATAAATACAGGTTAAAAAAGAAGTTGGGGGTAGTCAATAAGCCCTATTGTGATTAAAAAAAAAAAAAACCTCTTACTACCTCTTGCCAAGTTTAGGCACATCTATATTTCTACATTACTTTTAGTATTACTGTTATTGTTGTTATTATTATTGGGTTTCTTGATACAGATTAGAGTTGCCTAGAATTTGGGCAAAATTATCACAGGAGTCCAATATTTTCACAGCTGCTGGAAGTCTACTCAAGTAGAGTGATTTATTTTAGGCTATTTATTTCAATTTAAAAAAAGTTATTTTCAAAGTTAAGGCAAAGAGCCAGAACTTCTGTTCTGGCTTTAATTCTAATCAAGGAGGAAGGACCATTTGGCAGAGTAGGAGAGATGGGAACCGTGAGAAATGTCTCGTCATGTCAGAGCGAATTACAGACAAGGTAAAGGAGGCTGGCATTATTTGGTATGTGCCTTATATCTTAAAAAGGCATACTTCATACTTTCCAGAGAAAAGATAATCATGAATTGATGATGAAACTTTATAAAAGAAAAAAGAACATAAACATAAATTTCTGATAATGTATTATTAATTGAGGTCACAGTGGTGGTAATACGGGGGAGATTCAGATGATGTCCAACCTCACAGGATGTAGAGATTTGGCTTTTACCTTGAGTGAGGTGGGATGCTATTGGAGGGTTTTGATTTGACTTACAGTTGAAAACATTCACACTGGCTGCTAGGGCAGCCTCTTGCAGTTATTTGATCAGCTCAGTGATAAGGCGAACAACTTTAAACCATACACTTACATTCTCCACCCACCTTATGTGCTATTATGTCCTAGATTTTTTCTGAAAAAATTCTTTGCCTTCATTTTTTTAAAACTATTTTTGATGAGCACAGAATTCTCTGTTGAAAGTTACTTTCTTTCATCACTTTTAAGATGCCATTCCATTTTTCTGCCTTGCATAATTTCTGATAAGAAATTGTGATTATGCCTGGCTGGGTGGCCGAGTTGGCTGGAGCATCATCCCATACACCAAAAGGCTGCGAGTTTGATACCTGCTTGAGGTACGTACGGAAGGCAACCAATCAATTTTTCTCTCTCATATCGATATTTTTCTCTCTCTCTCAAAAGAATCAATAAAAACATATCCTTGGATGAGGGTTAAAGAAATCTGTGACATTCTTATTTTTCCCCCTTTATGTATGTTCTTTTATTCTGCTAATTGCTCTTAAAGATTTCTCTTTATCACTTTTTTTTAGGAATGTTATGTGCCTTAGGGTGTTTTTCTTTGTGTTTACCCTTCTTGGAGTTTAGTGTAGTGTGCTTGCTAGACTTGTGGGTGTATAGTTAAAATCAAATTTGTGGATTTAGGGGCCATTATTTCTTCAAATATATGTTTCTATCCTTCTTTTTCTCCTTTGGCATTCTGATTACATGAATGGTAGACTATTTGATATTGTTGCATAAGTCACGGAGGCCCTGTTCACTTATTTTCAGTCTTTTGTCTTTCCATTCTTCATAGTGGATAGTTAATAATTGCTGTCTATTGCTACGTCTTCAAGTTCGCTAATCCTTTCTTCTTCAGGGTCTAATCTATGATTTCTTTTTCCCATCTGGTGATTTTTAAAAAATTTCCAGATGTTGGTTTTAATCTCTACAGATTCCATTTTTTTCTTTTATATATTTTTCCATGTTTCCCCATACTATATAAATATTTACTTTTAAATACTTAAACATAATTATGACAATTATTTTAATGTTCCTATTCTGCCAATTTTGTCATTTCTGGATCTGCTTCCATTGTCTGATTTTTCTCATAGTTAACAGTCACTTTTTTCCTGTTTCTTGGCATATCTAGCCATTTTTTTTTTAAAGATTTTATTTATTAACTTTTAGAGCAGGGGGAAGGGAAGGAGAAAGAGAGGGAGAGAAACATGAGTGTGTGAGAGATACATCAATTGGTTGCCTCTTGCATGCCCCTTACTGGGGACCTGGCCCACAACCAACTAGGAATCGAACTAGTGACATTTCAGTTCACAGGCCAGCACTCAATCCACTGAGACATACCTGTCAGGGCCATATCTAGCAATTCTTAATCGGACGCTGGAAATTATAAATTTTGCTTTGATGAGCATCTGGATTTTGTTTTCTTTAAAAAGTGTATGGCATTGCCCTGGCCAGTGTGGCTAAGTTGGTTGGTCATCTCATAACTGAATGGTATTGGGTTTGATTTCTGGTCAGAGCACATACATACCTAGGTTGCAGGTTCAACCCCTGGTTCAGGTGTATACAATTCCTGGTCCTGGCCCATCTGGGCACATTCGGGAGGCAACCAATTGATGTTTCTCTCACTCTAAAAGTAATGAAAAAATGACCTTGGATGAGGATTTTAAAAAAAAAAAGTGTGGACATTGTTCTGGTAGCACGTTAAGTTACTTTCAGTTCCTTTTGAGGCTTATTTTAAGATTTGTTATGATGGAACTAGGGATACCTTTATTTTATGGATAGAATAGCCACACTTCTAAGCTGTGGCTCTTTTCAGGCTCTCTACTGAGTGCCTGGATGATTAAGGAGGACTTTTACTCTGGATAATGGTGGGCCTGCATAATTCCTAGGACTGTGTGAGCTCTAGGAACCATTAAGCCCATTGCTCTCTGATCTCTGCTTGCTCTACCTCATGGAGTCTCATCCTACACATCGTATTACTCAGGAAAGACTCAAGGGGACAACCATACAAATTTCTGTAGCTCTTTCTGTATTTAATTCTGTATCTCTCTCTTCTCTTGTATTCTGTACCACAACTTCCAGTTGCTTGTCCTCCAGTCTCTGCTTCCTAAGCTCAGAGAATTCTATGCTGTTTGGGATCCATTCCCTGCTCCAGGTCCAGAATGCACCTCCAGACAGAAAGTTGGAGTACATAGTTGAAGTATCATGTGAATAAATATATAGAGTTTGGAATGCATAGAATAATAGGAAATAAACTATCCCACACACTCAATATTTATTATTGAAATAAAAACAATTCTTCCACTCTTAGGGTCACTGTAAATTTAATCTGGGTAATAAGTAAAACAAACACATAGAAGGAAACTACTAAAGCAAACACCTTTTCTGGCCCTGGGAATTCCAAAAGAAAAGAAAAGAAATTGGTATTTTAAGTTTTCCTCAGGCTCTTCATTTAACAAGATTGATTTAAAGCTATTCCAGCGCGTTGCAGTGGGCATTAAGAACAATAGTCAACCGTGTAATATGATGGAAAGATAACTTGCCTGGGAATAAAGAAACATGGATTCCAGTCTTTATTATAACTGTTACTAGGTAATTTGGAGTTGCAACTCCCTCATCTACAAATGAGGCAATGACCAGTGTTCTATCCAATTTGCAGAGCTGTTTTCAGGATCCAATGAGCTAGTGTACATGAAGGTGCTACATAAAATATAAAGGGTCAGATAGAAGGATTATCATCATTAGTATGACCAAAATTATATCAAGGTTGGGGGTAATTCAAAGCATCTATAGTGGGTGCTCCCAGTTGTGACAGGCCAGTCAGATTATGTTTCATGAACACAGCAGAAGTCACAAGGCTTGACCCTTCCACGTGGAGAGCCTGGGCAGAGCAGTGGGTAAGTACCCCAGAGCCAGATTGCTGGGGACCCTCTTTTGTCATTATGGGGTCCCTCGGGAGCTCACCTTCAGGAATTACCTTACTGAGTGCTATCACCTCTGCATTGTTTTGGTCGCATGTTGTGGATTAACTATGGTTGAGGCTCAGCATGACGAGGTAAGCTCATCTTTCCTGGTTAGTCCTGGCTCCCTCCCAAGGCAATGGGCTGGCTGGGCTTCAGGTCTCACTCCATTTTCCCTCCCCCATGGAGGAGTGAGATTCCTGGGCTGCTCACCCAGTCCGCTGGCTCTCTTCTTTTGGACTGTGATAGTAGAAATGCATTATAATGAGCTGGCGTCCAATTATCAGGTGTCTGCCGGGGAGATCAGCCCCTCTGATCCAGGTTCCTGCTGCACCTGTCACAGTTAGTTTGTTCCTGGGTAATCAAGGGCTGACTGTGGTCTTGTTTTCACCTTGATGTTTGGTTTTCTGTAAGTTGGCTTCCACTTGGTCACCTGGAAATTGGGAGTAGCCTGTGCTGTAGGTCAAGGCAGGGCATACTTCCCAGATCTTGCTGCTTGCCACGTACTACAAAAATGCTCTACTATGCCAGGGAGTGAGGGCGTGTCTTCACCGTGCATGCCTGCCATCTTTAGCAAGGGAGCGGGAGAATGCCATGACTGTTCGCACTTGCCTGCCCCACGTGGGAGTGGGGAATGCTGCAACTGCCTGCGCAGGCGGAAGTGTGCCACATCCAAGCTCGCCCACCTGTGTTAGCAGGACAAGTGGAAAACAAACATGGCATCCGCCAGCACCTCTGTCTCCAGAAAGAGTTTTAACTGTCCACTGCTCCTCCAGCACGTGCTTTTCAAATTTCTGCTTTTGTGCTGGATCCTGGGGTGAGTGAGACCTCAGCAAGTCCTTTCAAAGGAGGATCTCAGTTCCCTATTGCTCTTTGGGTCCCTTGGACATTAGTCCCCTTGGTTTTCTAAGCCAGATGTTTTGGGGTCTCATCTCTCTGGTGGAGATTCCAAGTGTTTGGGGTGCCTGATGTAGGCCATAGACCATTTGCTCCTCTAGGAGAAGCACCGGACTGAAGAGATCTCTCCCTATTGTGCATCACCCCACCAGGGATGGGACTGTTTTGGGTGTGAGCAAGTCTCTGCCTCTCCCACTCATCTTGATGCGGTTATCTTCTGTTGTGAAGGAGCAAGTTCATCTGGCTTTCAGAACTTTTTCAGAGGGAACCAATCCATAAAATGTAGCTATATATTATGGATCCATGAGAGGAGTTGAGTTCAAGGTCTCCCTTGCTGCTACCTTGAACCCATCCCCAAGATTTTTTTTTCTTTAAATCAGGCATGGGCTTCATACAGTACAGAAATGTGTGAAAAACACCCCAACTATCTGTGACACAGTGAGCAGGAAATGGTGTGGGTTTCTGTAGAACCACCAGTCTTTCTTAAAGCTCAGAACTTGTGGCCAAAAGCAGAAACAAGCCATCACTGGTGTTAATGGAATTATTGGTGAAACAGTATGAGGCTGTTGATTGGACAAAAGCTCTGTGACCTTTTCCCCCACTGGAGCTCCTGGAAACTGAGCATGTATAGCATTACAATGGAAATTTCTCTGAACTATTCCTTTCCACAATTTCCTGGTAAATATTCTTTACAAAGTAGTTCTTAAATATATAACTCAGTTTCATATACTGCCAGGCTATTTGTTTCCATTCTCCAGAATCATCTGGTGAAAAAGCAAGCAATGGGTGGCAGGTGGGGTGCGGGAGGAGGCAGAAAATAAACCTACCCATTCTGCATTGTCTGCATTCACAGCTCTTTCTGAGCCCGGTACCCACTTCTCAGCTCCCTCACTACACTCCTTCTGACTCTTCAGTCATGGTTTAAAGGACCACACCCACCAAGGTCTCCCCGGGTAGCTGTGTGTGTGTTCCCACCTACATTTTTATTTTTTTAAAGATTTATTTATTTATTTATAGGGGAAAGGAGGAAGAAGGAAAGGGAGAGAAACATTGATGTGTAAGAGAAACATTGATGGATTGCCTCTCACACGTGCCCCAACCAGGGACCGGGCCCACAACCCCGGCCTGTAGCCTGACTGGGAATCAAACCATGCTCAGTCAACTGCGCCATGCCAGCCAGGACACTACCTACATTTTTAAAAGCTATCTTCCATTAATACTGAGAAGGCAGAATCAGTGGGATGCTGTGGCTTTCCTGCGTGGGAGACAATTATCTCATGTGACAGAGATTGAAGTTTGTCATTGGAGTGTGTACATGATAGATAACAGGGAAAGCAAGATACCAGTCAATGAATAGAGCACAAAGCTTTTAAAGAAGGAAAACAAGGGATTCACATAAAAACAAAGCATACATTTTATGTTTTCCAAGAACGGAAGTGGTAGGTTTACTGAAATTAAACTAAATTATGCATAGATATATGGACATGTGTGTATCTGTGTGCAAATACACACATGTACATCCACAGAGATATATATATATATCGCACAAAACTTTTTTCTGCATCTTTTCTTATTCCTCACCCAGGGACATTTTTAAATTGCTTTTAGAGAGAGAGGAAGGGAGAGCGAAAAACATTGATGTGAGAATCATCAATTGGTTGCCTCCCGTAGGCTCCTGGACCTGGGATCATACGTGCTTGGACCAGGGATCAAACCCACAACCTAGGCATGTGCCCTGTCCAGGGACCGAACCTGCAACCCTTCCATTACGGGATGACACTCCAACCAATTGAGCCACACCGCCCAGGGTTCAATTGATTACTGTTTTCTTGATTACTATGCCTATATCGATTACTGTTTTCTGGGTTCTTATTAAGCAAAAAAATTCATTCTGTAGAATAATTTGAAGTTCGAACAATTGCTGAATAGAAAAATTACTCATGCCTGGGTTTTGTTGATGCCGATGAGTGTGGAGTTGTGGACAGGTATTGGGAAAGATTTCTTTTTATAAAGCTCCCACCAAACCCCGAGAGTGTGTGCAGGCCCAGGCAGTGAGCCCTGTGTGATGGGCAGCTGCTCTCTGCGCTGCAGGCGGACACAGCCTGTAGCAAACAGAAGAGCTGCCCGGGGCCCATATTGTTCCCATGCTTTTCAGAACAAGACACAGGGAGTTATTTCGAATTATTCCAACTATGACTGTGGCAAGTTCTAGCATAAATAAAATCATGGTGAAGGCATTCGAAGACCAAGGCAAGCGGCTACAAGATTAAAAACTAACCACCAGCACCACCAAAAAACCAACCAACCAACCAACAAAAAACCCTCAGGCTTTAGCAACCTTTTACTAAGAATTATCTTCTGGGAAGGAAATCTACTGTTTGTATTTAGGGCTTGTGATTTAACAAAATCAACAGAACTTCCTTTTCCACGTCTGGGATTGTCAGCAAGCTCTCTGTAGACTTGGTTTGATTTCCTACTCTCTACCTGCTTTTCAGTAGCGAAAACCTGACCTGTTTACTCTATTTCAGCACAGTGGTGTTTTGTGCTGTCACCACTGTAGCTTCTAGGAGTCCCAGTGCGTTTCCCTGTCCAAAGGAAGGGAGCCTGGGTTTAGTGGGAACTAACATAGGACACAGCGCCCCCTGGAGGAAGATGGTGAAACAACTCTGGCAGAAAAATTGCAATGGGACAGCCTGTAAAGGGTGGCCCCAGGACACCCTTACCTTGTGCAGCTCCTTCCTTGATGTCCCCAACCATAAAATAGGTATTCTCACTTCTGCTGTCCCATCCTCTTCTCATACTCGGAAGTGTACATAATGCTACGCAGTTCAGAGGTCTCCGACACTTTCCTCCTCAAGAACCAGTTTTGATTTATCCAAAATTTTATGTGTCTCCACAATTGGCTATTTTGAAGATCAGTGAGAGATACCATAATTGGAACGGCAAAAATTGTAAAACATCAGAAAATTAAATGAAATTAACCATGAGGTTTTGTATAAGTATTTTTTGTTGGAGGGTGGGGGAGGGGGAAACAGATGGTCACTTCTGGTTTCCAGAGCAAAGGCCCTGAGGCCTCCCAGCTCTCTTGGCCTAGGTGGGGTGACCACACGTTTCTGTGGGGTGGTCGCTGGCCCACAGGTCCACAGGTTTGGTCATAATATCTAATATCTACTGACCAAATAAAGACTAGAATACATTGCTGCTAATTTTATTATCCTGCCAGTTTGTAGATCATTTTGCAGTGGAATTGCTACAGGTAGTTCTTTAGCTTTACTCTCTATGTGACGTGAAGGTTGGTTCTAGTATTTTTGCCCTTTAGAAACTTCTTTAAAAACATTACATTGGTTTATCCTTTTATTAAACAATATCTATGACCACCAATTCCATGCTTAGGTATCTACCCAAGAGAAATGAAAACATATATACACAAAGACTTGAATGTGTAGGTTCATATCAGCATGATTTGTAAGAGCCAAACACTTTAAACAATCCAAATATCCATGAAATGGTAAATAAACAAAATGTGGTATTTCCAACGGATGGAATACTCACTCAGCACTAAAACGAATGAAATATTGACACATGTAACAATATGGATGAACCTAAAAGACTATGCTAAGAAGCCATACTGAAGAATGTACGTACTGTGTGATTCCATTTATGTGAAATATCTGGTAAAGGCAAAACTACAGAGACAGAAAGATCAGCACTGTGACCCGAGTGGAGCCGTGTTCTCAGATCATTGTGCCAGCATGTACAGAATACGGACGTTCTAGTGTATCTTACACTTGTTGCTTTACAAGATGAAAGTACAAATTGTTATTATTCTTTTACATAGGGTACTTTCCTAAGGAAAAAGGCAAAACACACCCAATAAGAGCATATTTAGAAATTGGCTTCTGTGTGTGTACATCCCTTTATTTAGCACCCCTCTTCTCAAGCTTTGGGGTCAGTAGAAGCAGAGTCAGCGAATCACTGCTCCCCAGTTAAATGCAGGCAGATGGAGAGGTGGGAAATCTAATGGCTGCTGCAGCCATGCCAAGGTGTGCAGTAGATGGGTAACCAAGGAGGTCAATGAGCATCCTGGTAAAAAAACAGTTCTCAATGACTATACATATTTGATTCGACATTTATGGAGCACCTACTGTGTTCAGGATCCAGAGCTACAATAATATATAGGAAAACTCTCTAAGCTTGAGAGTCACACACTCTTGGGTGGGAGGAGGGGAAGTGGCTGGTTTGGGGTAAAGGAGAGCAGGAACTACGAGGAGGTATCTATTTTTTAAATTCTTTGCAATAATAGACAACTGATCTGAGGCTTCCTTGCAGCATGAACAGGATTTAGGTATATTTAATCCAATGTTCTGTTGGCAATCACAAGCCCTCAGACTTGCAAGACAATGATGACCTAGTTAGGAGGCAGACTCTGCTCTCTTTGAAATTCCTCTGTGTCAAAAGAATGAAGACTGTGGCCCGATTCCACAACTGGTCCATCATTATGTCTCCAGTGCTCTGTGCTCTTTACCATGAGATCCTTGGACATGATGGAGCCATAAAATGGAAAAATCCTGTCTACAACAGACCATTGGATTGTTATGTGTGCAAGAAATAATCATTTTATTGTTTAAGTTACTGAAATCTTCATGTTTATTTGTTACAGCAGCAATGTTATCTAATAGAGAAATTTTTATCTTGATACTGGTGCTACAGTTACAGAAAGGTAAAATACCTGAAAGTTTCGTGGTTAGGAGCTGGCAAAAAGGAAGGAAGGGAGGGAGGGAGGGAGGGAACTGGAAAGATTGAAACTCATGTCATGTTGTTATGTAGTGGTGAAATATTGAGTGAAACTGTCACCTGTGATAATATGAATGACAAAGAACAGACTGCTAGAGAAGAGGCAAATGGTAATGTATATTGATTGTTCCTCTCCATATTTGTGAAGGGAGTGTGTATGGTGGGAAGAGAGAGAATTGACTAGTATAAATTGGTAGGCACAAACAAAAATTCCAGAAATTTGGGCCCCTGCAGTGTTACAAGAATTGAGAACTTAAAAATTACAGACAATAGCAAATAAAGACTAAAAAAGGCGTTGACCAAGGCCCATTGAGACATCAGGTAAACAAAGTGACTCAGCCTCGAGGGGAATACATTACAAATGTTATAGCCCAACCAGGCCTTGTTTTATATGGTTTCAAGGCAACTACTATTAAGTTTACAGGGAAACTGTCTTGGGAGCAAAGAAGAAAATTTTAATTCCTGTTCTCTACCCCTTCCATCCTCCCAGTACCGGTCACCTCAGCCGGAAACCGTCCCTCTCCCGTGAGCCTGCTGTTTTCCTTGGCTCTGGACTCTCACGGCCCTGGTGCAGGGCTTGGAAAAGGTACCTTGAACAACTTAATTTTCATCAAACAGGTGGTGAGGCTTCCTCTCACTCATGTTTAGCTGCCATCTTATTTTCCCTCTTCCAGTCCAGGTTTCTTCTCTTCCCTGCTCGTGGATTCCAGTTGAACAGGTCGTGCTGGGGTTCAGAGTAGCAAGCAGCGTCGGGGAAGGGGACCAGCATCCCTGAGGAAGCCTCTGGGACACTCCCCACTCAGAGGCTCTGGCTCCCAGGATCCCCAGAGGGATGCTGCCTGGTCCCTCACATCCCTCACACCTGATGAGCTGCAGGGTCTCTGTGTACAGTCAGCCACTGTGAACATTGAACCTCATCTCAGCTCTGGACGTTTCACTGTAATGGTTTTCAACATAAGGCCAATAAAATTAACATGTGTGGGCAGGAGAGAAATCCAGTAAGAGAAAGCAACTTATGACGCAAGCCTAGTAAGTCAATCCAACGTTAAACTGGTAAATTTAGGAACAGCCCGCCATGCCTGAAGACCTCTTCTTGGATGCAGAGTTGCCTTTTATGCTTCTTTCAAATCCAGGCTTAATGTTACTCCTGAGTTCTCACCTAGACATTTCCCATCAGTCACCCCCTCTAGCTGCCCACCTCCTTACCTGGAGGTGTCTCTGCCCAGGAACAAGCCGTGAGCCCTGACCCTTTGTGACACCTCAGCCCCAAACCCATCTTAGTGTCCCACTTGTGGGGGCCCTGCAGCCCCACCCCTTTGGCAGGGTCAGCTGAGAAGGTTCAGGGCTGAGGACACGGCACTCCTGGAATAGGCGGGGGCACAGGCTGAGACAGCTGCCCAGATGACACCTGCCAGGCGAGGGAGGTCTCTCCCATAGGCAGAGTGTTCCTTTCTAGGAAGGAACCAGCCAGGCTGGCTCCAGGTGGCATTTGTAAAGCTCCCTCTGAGCAGCAGCAAGGGCAAAACCTGCCCACAGGAACAGGGGGATGGGCACCCACTCTTAAGGGCCGAGGGAGGAAGTGGAGTTTGGAGACTGAAGGAACTGAATGACTTCGGTGGAGGGTGACTGTGGAGGGGAAACTGTGGGGGGTCGGGAGCCACAGGGCGGGGGGCAGTGGCGGGGAATGAGTGCTTTGGACATGCTGTGAAATGTCCACATGTTCTGCTGGCCATCCCTACTTGCTTGGCAAAATTCATCAGGAAAATGACCCAAATGCAAAGAAAAATGACCTAAATCTAAAAGCCAGAGGGCTTGGAGACATATGGGAACCCGACTTTCCAACCCTTATTTTAGAGAAAAAAGGTATTTTAAAAAAAAAGTTAGGACTAAATGAAAGGCCTTAAGTTCAAATGTATTATTCACAGTTATATTTAAAACATGAAAGAGGTAATCACTCAGCTTATTAGGTGTGAAACGACTTTGACAAGACTTTATAGAAAAATAACTCCCGTCACATCCGTTGTGGGCCAACGGGGCACGAAAGGCTGCCACGCCCGGCCGCCCCGCAGCACGGCCGCGGCGGCGGGCTCACCTGAGCCGCCTGCGCCCCGTCACAGCTGCCACCCGAGCACTCCAACACTCCCCCTCCCCGTGGCCAGGCCTCGGGAACCATGCACGGCCAAGAGAACCCTTCCTGGAAGGGCAGTGCATGTCAGGTTTGGACATATTTTTTATTTTAATTTACTCTCACATTTACAGACTCAGGCAGCCATTTTGAGAAAGGGAAGGTAGAGGCTGCCTGGAAGAAAAGCTGGGCTCATGGGCACTTGGGACTTTTCAGGGAAACAATCCCGTATCTCAAGGGCTCTCAGGGTCAGAAGGCACCTGACCGGGTGGCCGTGGCTCGCTCCTCAGTGCTTGGAAGATGTATTACTGGAGGCTGCCTCAGCCCAGGATTCTATTGCTGGTGACCTCACTATCCAACTCAGAGTCCGGGGTGATGGTGCCATCAAAAACGGTCCAGCGGTGAGCACTTTGCTGAGATGAGACCAAAATGCATCAACTGCACTGACTGCAACACTGCGCTGCGGGCCTTCAGCCCCAGGGGAGGGCCCTGGAGGAGAAAGGAAGAGAAGGCCCCGCTGCCCATCCAGGTGGGACAAAGACAAAGAGGGACAACAATCAGGATGGGCATGCCCAAGTCCACAGCAGCCTGAGTTCCAGACCCAACCAGCTTTTCCTCTGCCTGTGCGCCTTTGAGGCCCCCAAAGATGTTCACTTTCTAAGGTGGAAAGAATATACACTCCACTCCCCTCACTTCCCAAAATTATAACTCTTGGCTGAGTGAGACAATCACTTCGCTGGCAGAGACTCAGACATATGGACAGGCAGCACACAGGCATGTGTTCTGAAAAGACAGGCTGAAAAAAGTACCCTTGGGTCACCCTGAATGTCACAGGAACAGGACAGTCACGGAAAGAATGGTTTACCTCTATGATTACAGCAGCGCCAAGATGAAAGCCAGAGGTGTAATTTTATTATGCAGATTGGGGCCTGTATTAGCCCCTGCAATCTCTGCACACCCTAATCTTTTCAGGTCTCCTGGAAGTGCTGGGTGCCACTCCTGCGAGCCCCCGCTGACAGGCAGGGCCACCCCACCATCTAGGGGAGCTGCGAGTGCACCCGCCTCCTTGACAGCTGAGGGAAATGATTCCTAGTGCCATATAATTTTTCCTCCTGGTCTTTAGACTGCAAATGTTTAGTTCTTTTCCCTCAGGAGAGCAAAGACCCACTGGCATTGGTGGGGGCTGGGGGACGAAGGCCTTCAGTGCACCTGATGTTCAGACTGCGCCGCCACGGTCAGGTGCAGCTTCATCGGCCGAGGCACATGTGGGTCCATCGCTGACGCAGGAGTCTTCAGGAGTGTGATGGAGGAAGCATCATTCCTGTGCTCAGGTCTCCATCTGCTTAGCCTCTGGTCTAACAAGGGTATCTGAATTCACAGTCCTACACATCAGTTTAGC
>PVJI01027870.1:0-17167 GCA_004026765.1 Micronycteris hirsuta
ATGATCCAGTCAAAGGTGAGATCATATGGTATCTGTCCCTCACTGCCTGGCTTACTTCACTTAGCATAATGCTCTCCAGTTCCATCCATGCTGTTGCAAAGGGTATAAGCTCCTTCTTCCTTTCTGCTGCGTAGAATTCCATTGTGTAGATGTACCATAGTTTCTTGATCCATTCATTTGTAGATGGGCACTTAGGTTGATTCCAGCACTTGGCTATTGTGAATTGTGCTGCTATGAACATTGGAGTACATAGGTTCTTTTGAATTGGTTTTTCAGGATTCTTAGGGTATAATCCCAGTAGTGGAATTGCTGGGTTGAAAGGCAGTTCCATTTTCATTTTTTTGAGGAAGTTCCATACTGTTTTCCACAATGGCTGCACCAGTCTGCATTCCCACCAACAGTGCAATAGGGTTCCCTTTTCTCCACATCCCCACCAACACTTATCTGTTGCTTTGTTGATGGTGGCCATTCTGACTGGTGTGAGGTAGTACCTCATTGTAGTTTTAATTTGCATCTCTCTGATGGCTAATGATGTTGAGCATCTTTTCATATGACTCTGAAACCTTAACATTTTGAACCCAAGTTCTCTCTCTGGCCTCTTACTGAAGCATGTTGCAAGTCTTCTTTTATAAGCCTGCTGAACTTGTTAAGTGTTCTGAATACACATTGCTTTTTTCAACTTTCATTACCTGGATCATGCTTTTTCTCTCTCTGAAAGCAATGTCCTCCTTTTCTGCCAGGCGACACTCAGATATACTTTAACACACATTTGAAAAGTTAACTTCCATGTATTTTTTTCTCTATCTCCCCCAAAGACTTCCTTTCTTTATTATCCTTGTGTTGAATTTGAAGCAAATAGTTCAACATTCTCATTAAGCATTTGGATGAACTCTGGGGTCAGCCAGATCTTTGTTCAAATTCCTTCTCTGTCCTTCCAAGCTTTGTGCTGAGAAAAGGTTTTACCCTTTCTGAGCTTCAGGTTCCTCCCTTAAAAAGTTAGAAACTTTAATTAAAAATAAGAGAATAAAATCAAGCATGTAAAGACCTTAATGCGTGGCCTATAATAAATATTCATTAAAGGTTAACTTTTATTATTCAGTCATTTATTCATTCACCAAATATTTATTGAGCCCTTACAAAGGGCTAGCTAATGTGCTATTCACTGTCAAGATAGATCAATCAACAAGATGGATAAGATTTTGGTCTTCAAGGACCTTACAGTAAGAAAGTCAAATAGATAAATACAGATTGTAATTAGTGCCGGGAAGGAAATTTAAAGGGCATAAAGCTTGACATATGTAATTAATAATCTACTAAGTGTATAATAAATTAAATCCCAAATTTCACTTAGACACATCTAAGCTTTTTGGACCTTCCTTAACTACAAAATAAGGATTAGGTTTCTAAACTCTTTTTCCACTCCCAATTCTTGTGTAATATTGCACAGTCAATTCTGGTATTCTCCATCTCCCTACCCGAACTCTCAATATTAGCTAGAATTTTAGAGCTACAAGCTACTCTCCTAAGGTTCCTGTTAGGAACTAAAACATGCTCTCCCTGCCCCTGCCATATTTGTATGTTGAACCCCTATCGCCCCCCCCCATGTGACTATATTTGGAGATAGGGCTTTTAGGGATGTAATTATGGTTAAATGAGTATAAGGGTAGGGGACCTAATCCAGAGACCCCAACCCCCCTCAACATGGAAGCAGTCTACAAGTCAGGAAGAGGGCTCTCACCAGAAACCAACCCGGACAGCACATTGATCTTAGACTTCCAGACTCTAAAAATGTAAGAAAACAAATTTCAATTATTTAATCCACCCAGTCTATGGTATTTTCTTATGCCAGCCCTAGTGGACTAATACAGTTCCCCAGTTCCTACCCCACTCTGTGTCTCAGGATCCCCCAAAACTTACCAGTCCTGTTCAGACTTGTCCAGCCTTGGCATCTAGACTGAAATGGACAGGATTCTGCTGTTAACAAATGGCTGGGGTTGGGAGTTAGGGTCACAGATACAGAAACAAGAACTTCAGTTCCTAGGACAAACATGAAAGCTACACATATGATATTTGCAGGTGATATAGTCTTTCTGTGCCAGACTAAATTAAAGAGCTTTGCAGCTCTCTCTTCCCAAGCTTTCTCAGCCTCTGCAATTAAGGACCTTTACCTCTTCTTCCTGTTTAGTGCCGAGGCTAACTCATTAATTCCATTTCTCTTAACCTCTCTGATAACTTTACAGTGATCCCTCACCTATCGCGGGAGTTACGTTCCAGAGACCCCCGCGATAGGTGAAAATCCGCAAAGTAGCGACGTTATATTTATTTTATTATTTTTATATACACTTAAGGCTTTATAAACCCTTCCCACACTCCTATAAACCTTTCCCACTCTCTTATAAACACTTCATATGCTCTTAAACACTTTCTATACACTTTCTATACTTTCTACACTTTCTATACATTTTCTTAAACCTACGTAATTTTAACAACATATAAAATTCTATATGGGTACTCACCAGTGAAGCATACTACAACTTGAATGATGAAGATCATGAACTATGTAGCTGTGCAGTACTGATGGCCATGAAGGTGATGACAATGATATGAATGTACTGCACAGCCAAGAAGAGCATTACAGCTCTTCTGAAGGCACCACTTCATCAGGTGTTTCATCAGGTGGTGCAGTATCTTCGCCCTGGGCCGTAACTTCTATTTCTGCTAAAGGCATAGGCGTAACTGATCTCTTCGTCCGAGTGATGAACATAGTTATGGGGAGTTGCTGGTGCTGCTTTTTCTTCTGAGTGAGAAGGTTTTTATAAACTGACATGCCACTGTTGATTGTATTTACGAAGTGCAACAAACAAAGCATCTGGGGGTCCCATTCTTCAGCCACTCGCTGAAGTTCTTTGGCCATTCTGACCATGGTTGCAAGACGATAGAGTGTTAGGCCAACCTCCTCCTCTTCTGCAACCTGTAGTTCATCTTGTTCCTCATCCTCTTCTTTACTTGCTGACTTTGTCATCTCTGTCAGGTCTTTGTCCGTCAACAGTTGTGAGTGGACATCTGCAGAGGTAGCTTCTCCATGCAGAGAAATGCTCTTGAGTCCAAAGCATCTCTGAAATTTGTCAAACCAGCCCTTGCTGGCACTGAATGGGGTTGGTTTGGTGGGAAAAGCACTTGATGGTCCTGCTTCTGCATCTTCGTCCTCGTCTTCATCCTCATCACCATCGTGAACATCCGTGCTTTCCGTAAAACTATCATAAAGTTTCTTGGCCTTTGTCTGGATGGTGTTGGTATCCAGTGAGATATTCTTCTTCCTGCAGTCATTATCCACAGGGCCAATGCAGACTCCATCCTCACAATGGCCTTATTGTGGGAAGTGACCACCCTCTTTGCAGTCTTGTTAAAAGTCATTGTTGCCGTAGACCTAATATTCTTCTCATCTTTCTTTATGTAGAGAACAGTAGATTCGTTGATCCCGTAATGGTGGCCTACAGCCACATAGCTTTTGCCTTCCTTTAACATGTCGAGAAGTTCCACCTTTTCTTTGATGGTAAGCATATTCCTCTGGCACTTGGGTTCCCTGCCAGAAGCCTTAGAAGGTGCAGAATGTTGGGGTGGCATCGTAGGGCTTGAAATAAATTCAAACTTTTACGAAAATTTCACAAAAACACAACACTGCAGAGCAACACTACACACAGCAATCAGACATTGATGTGAAGTGGACAAGGAGAAATGCTGAACCTATGGGCACAGTGCGGGAGAGCAAACAGACCGATGCTACGGTCACTGAGCCAATCAGCACCCAGGATACAGAACACAGTGCTGTGGTTGGTTGCCTTACATTCCATCAGCTAATAGTGTGCTGTGTACAATCTCACGTTGGCAAACTTGCGCAAGTGGTAGTGGCGTACTGCATTTCCATTGTGTATGGTACAGTATTCATCCACTGATGAAATACATACTGTACTTTATTTCAATTTAATATTCTTTTAATATGGTTGAATTAACATTTTATATATTTTTATACTGTTTTAAATTTTTTAGGCAAAAATAATTAAAGTCATAAATATTATATAAATACCTATATACCACAAAATCCCACGATATAGCAAAAACTCCACAATACAGAATTAGATATATTTAAAAAAAAACCATAATACAGTGAAGCTGCAATAAGTGAATCACAATATAGCAAGGGACAACTGTACTTCAAGACTCTTACTGTAACCCTGGCGAGATAGCTCAATTGGTTAGAGCATCATCCTGATACTCTCAGTTGTGAGTTTGCGCCCTGGTCAGGGCACGTACAAGAATCAAGCAATGAATGCATAAATAATTGAAACACCACACTGATGTTTCTCTCTCTCTCAAATCAATAAGTAAATTTAAAAAGAATAGACTCTTACAGTTTGTTTAAGCCACTGAGTTTTGATCAGTGCTACCCTCATCCACGACTACAAATGTTCATAATTCATATCTCCAGAAGTGGTTTTTTTGGAGGGGAACAAGGGAGGCTTATAATCATTAACTCCCAGAAAATACCTAGGCCATTACACAAATAAAGGTATACCTCAGCACACCACTCAAGCATTCCAAGTGGTAGAAAACATGCAAAATGTATTTTCTAAATGGCATTGTTTTACCCTAATCCCAACCCAGTGGAGCCCACTCACCTCACATTTGCACAACTTAAAATGCTCTAAGTGACTCTTCAAATGGCTGAGAAAATCAATTGCTGACGAGCAAAGTGTGGTAAAGTTGATATTGCATATACTAGCTTGTTGGAGTGTAAACAGGCACAAATTCATTACAGAGTGTTTTGTTTTGTTCTGTTTTTCATAACTAAAAGGAATACAAACAATAGGGGAAAATGGAAAGTGTCCAACAGTAGATGAATAGTTAAGGAAATTATGAAATGTTATGTTTGAAAAGACTATAATAACAGGAAAGTACTTAAATGAAAGAAATTATGTATCACCCTGCCTGGTGCGGCTCAGTGGATTGAGTGCTGGCCTGCAAACTGAAAGGTCACTGGTTCGATTCCCTGTTTTGTTGCAGGCCAGGTCCCCAGGTTTTTAATCTCCTCTCTATAAAGGTGAGGATATAAGGAGAGGTCTCCCAGGAGAATCTCAATGTAATATTCATCAGCTTTCCAAGTGTGTCCTTTCAGGGTTGTGATCTCTACCAATTGGTAAGCGCCAGAGCATGGGGTCATTATTCCTCTCAGCTGGTCCTGGTGTCAGACATGGTAGCACCCTGCCTAGCCTTGCTGCTTTTCTGGGCCTGGAGCTAAAATACAACCTATAACCAAATGCAGGTCTGCCTGCCTGCTGCTACAAAAGCCAATACTTGAAGAAGCAGGTGCTCATGTAAAGGAAAGTGGTTTATTTGCAGATGCTGGCCATCTGGAAGATGGGGGACTCATGTCTCAAAGCCCATCTCCCCCTCAGTGGAGGTAGAGGTTTCTATGAGGAGGGAACAGAACAAAGAGCTCAAGGGAGGGGTTGCAAAGTTCTCTGCATGCATCATGAGCACATTCTGATAAGGCAAGTGATGGTCCACTATGCATCATCCTGGTTTAGTCATCCTGGATTCACAATATCTCAGCTTTACATCAGCCTTGATCCGCGATTGAGGGTCAGCAAATCTCCTGGAGCTGGGATGCTTGAAGGTCAGGGTCTCTATCTTTTGAAGCTAGTTCCTAGGATTCTTATACAAATATGTTGTGCATCTACAAGCTACATATTAATCAGAGTCCAAACTTACAAAAACAATGTCAAAAGAATGGTGGGGTGGGTTACAATTTCCTGTTATAATTTTCTACCATTACAGACTGAGACCTAGAGTTATCTCTATTTTGACCAAAACTCTGTCTCTGTGGTCAACAGACCCAAGGCTTTGTTCCTAAGATTATTTGATGCAGGTCTTCACCTCATGCTAGGGGAGGAAAGGTCATCCTGAGAGTGAAGTCCCAGCCTAGTTTTCCCCATTGCTAGGCACCCGGGGCTTTCTGCCATAGTAAGCTTCTATAACTGGCTTATTGTTCCTACTCTGCTCGTGCCTAACTGCTTATTACAGTGGTAAAAGAATCTGGGGTGGAAAAATAAACAAAGATAGCCAGGAAAAGTCTAAAAAGAAAGATCAATGAGAGAGTGCTAGCATGACCACATATAAAAATATAATTTTTTAAATGTTACTAATTAGAACAGTGTAATACTGGTACATGAAAAGACAAAGGAACAAGAACACAAAGTCAAAAAATAAGAACAATATATACCAGAATTGAGTATATGCTAAAGGTAGAATCTCAAATCAGGTGAATATGAACTGTATTACAACTGTTGTTGGAACAGCTAAGGCTAACATCTAACATCTGAAAAAAGATAGAGCTGGATCCATGCCTTACAACATGTACTGGTTTAAAATCCAAATGGCTCAAATATCTATATGTAGAAATTGAAATAATAAAAACAACTGGACATGGGCAAATTTCTTTTTAACTTTGCAACAGAGATGGCCTTTTATGAATGACTCAAAAGATTGATATATTTGACTAATAAAAATTAAAATAAGCGTAAAAATAACATAAGAAAAGTCAATAGACAAATTACAAACTGAAAATAACACCTGCAATTCTTGTTACAGAACAGACGGGGGTGGGAGTGAACAATATATTATTACCAAAAGGACCCCCTTTTTTCTCTGGGGTTCCCCCCGACTAAGTTCGTTTTGCCTGCTGCGAGGGAGAGACATCTCTCAATGCCAGAGATTGGTGAAAAGGAAATAAATTATTTATGTAAAAGTTATACAGACTTAGAGTAATGACTTAATGTCTTGATTAAAATACTAAAGTTCTTTAGAATATCCACAAATGCACACAGTTCTTCTTTCCCCCTCTGCCTAGTCCAGGGTACTGTATCTCAGGAAAAGAAGTAGAATCTGTGATTCAAGCTCCCACCACCATCAGCTGTGTTGCCACCACAATCTCCAGTTAATACAAAGCCATGTTGCACCTTCTTATGGCCCACCAGCAAGAGTCCTTTCACCCCTTTTCTTTCTGGCAAAGTCCCTCCTGCTTTCTAAGCCATGTGGCAAAAAAGAGCAACCCGAAGCCACATGGTCCTGACCCTTGCCCAAGCTGGGGGTCCCCGCTCTGCCAAAGCGTAGTCCCCTCCTTCAAAGCCTCGTGGTCCTGACCTACTCCGCCAAAGCTGTGCCTGGGTTTAAATCCCTGCGCCGATCTTCCTCTGCAGCCCCATTCACGACTCCTCCTATAATTAGTTACACCTGCCAGCACTCCTGTATTCTTCCATCTTTACTGGGCAGCCATGGTAACTGTGGGCAGGTGTGGCCCCATGGCTTGGAGCCAATCATCTCCAAGCTCTCACACAGGAGCTGTGACCGGGGGAGTTGCCTCCCAGTTATATCTTGGGTGGCAGTCACTTCCATCCCCCTGGCTCAAAGCAAGGCCACAGCTATTTAACATATCTTTGAAACCAGTTAAAGGTTTATAGATATGTTAAATGATCATGCCAGAGGTTATCTTTAAAGCTTTTGCTATGCAAAACAGCTCTCAATGGCCCTGCTCCATGTGTCCCATCTCTGAGCTCAGACTGGTGGAGGTGAGGACATCATATATATTTTTTCTCTAATATTTCCTGAACACCCTGAGTTCTGGACCCCATTACAAATCCCTATTTGCCCCCCACCTCCCTGCTTGGCTGTACCCTGTTACATTCTTACTGAAAGTAATGGGCTAACCCCCTTAATATATAAACTCTCCTTAAAAAGATAAAAGGGATTAAGAAGTGCAAACTTCTAGTTATGGAATAAGTCATGGGGATGTAAGGTACAGCATAGGGAAGAGAGTCAATAATATTGTAATAATTATGTATGGTATCAGATGACAACTAGACTTATTGGAGTGATCACTTCTTAAAGTATATAAATGTCTAATCACTGTTGTACAGCTGAAACTCATAGTATTGTATGGCAACTATAATTGAAAAAAAATTTTAAAGATAGATTAAAAAAGATGAACCACCCCTACAGAACAGCAACAGACATTTGGTGATTCACAGAAAAAAGAAATACAAATGGTCCTTACACACAGAAAAACCATTCAATATTAATCATAATAATTGGACATAGTAATTCTCACTTAACAAATTGACTAAAATATGTAAGTAGGACAACAGACTTGGTATGTTCACATGATACCTTACATGAATTTACAAGGTTATCCACTGTCTGGAATAGGAAAAAACTGAAAACAACCCAAGTGTCCAGCATTAGAGGACTGCTTAGTAAACCATATTATATACCCACACAACTGCAGCTGAAATAAATAAATAGGAACAAAGAAGTTCTCCATGTCCTGATTTGGAAATTTCCCTAGGATATGTTGTTAAAATTAAAAAAGCAAGATGCAAAACAATGTTTTTTATAACAACTTTATTGAGATGTAATTTTGCATATCATACAATTTATCCATTTAGAGTGTATAATTCATTTGTTTTTAGTCTATTACAGTATGAATTCTTTAAAATTGTGATACACACACACACACACACATACATACATAAAGCTTGCCATTTTAAACATTTTAAGAGTGCAATTCAGTGGCATTAATTGCATTCATGAGGTTGGGCAACCATCACCACTAGGTATTTCCAAACTTTTTCGCCACCTCAAACAGAAGCTGTAATCACCAGGCAATAACTTCTCATTCTTCCTCTTCCCAGTCCGTGATAAGCTGTATTCTACTTTCTGTCACTATGAATTTGCCTATTCTAGGTCTCATAAATGGGATCATAAAATATTTGAACTTTTGTGTCTCACTTATTTTACTTTGCATAATGTTTTCAAGGTTGAGCCACATTGTAGTATGTATCAGAACTTTATTTCTTTGTGTAGCTGAATAATATTCCATTGTATCCATACACTTTGCTCATCAACATTATTTGATGGGCACTTGGGTTGTTTCTACCTTTTGGCTATTGTGAACAAGGAAGCAATGAACATTGACATATAAGACTCTGTTCAGTATGCTACCTTTTATGTAACAACCTTCAGTCAGATACAAATATATAGCTTGTAGCTTGTATCTGTATACAAAAACACTGTAACAATACACATGAAACTGTAGGAGAGAAAACAAATCACTTTGTTTTCCCTTTACCCTTCTAGGTTCATGGATAAATTCTCTTGTAATAAAAGACAGATTAACAGGAGAAAAACAAACAACATGTATACTTCCTGTAAATACCCAGGAAAACTGAGTAAAACAACCCCAAATGCCCCAAGCCACCACCTTAAATGCCATCTTTAGCTAATGAAAAAAGTATTGGGCAGTGAGAAGGTCAGTAAGGGAGGTCACTAAGAAAAGCACAGTAAACAAGGGTAAGGTTGTAAGGCAGATTTAAGCTATTGCCTTCTCCATTGAGTTTTTTTGTGATTGATTTATCCTTCTCTTCCTGTTACAGAGAGTGAAATACACTTACAAATGGAGATTTCCTTAATAAAAGTAACCTTCCCTTACAAAATAATAAAGCATATTCTGTTTTCAGAGATTCTCCTGCATCTACAGCCACTCAAAATAATCCTTACGACAGGGGGTATATTTTGTGTTGGCATATGCTTCTCCCCTTTATTCCCACCTTTGAAATTTCCCCAAGAAATTTCACAGTCCAGAAGCTGAGTTAATACATTGCTCCCACATCTCATGAACCAGTCTCTTAGTACTGAGAATAAGTCAGTTGTGTCTCATTTCAGGCGGTGGTAATGCAGGTGAGCTTTCAAAGTTAGGCCTGTATGGGCAAGTTATCAGGTATTTGATAAGAGACATTTCTACACGTGGACAAAAAGGGGCCACATACTAAACCTGACCTGCTCAGGGGAGTCCTGCCTAAGGAGCCTTGCAAATTCAGAGACCAAAAGTAACCACTTAGGATGGTGTGAACCCAAACATTCTTAACTAAATGCAAGTCACTATGCGTGGTCACATCCCAGGTCTCTTATCTTCCTTGACACGGGTCAATGTTTACCTTAAGTGAGCCTGTCTATTGTATTTTTTGCATTTAAGATAACATATCTTTCACATGTCAAAGTAATGTTTTTTTGAGACCCCTCAGGGCACACCCATGGAAACCAGAGCACAGAACCACTAATTATCTTGTTCCCCGAATATCATCTCTATGTGCTGTACATGTTAATTATTAATTGTCCTGTACCCACCAATGTTTCTCTATTTTACCTTTTTATGCAGTCCTAGAGGTTTCCCACTTTGTTTTCTCCTCACTCAATCACCAGCCATAGGTTTCATGTAACCTTCCTTATATCTCCTCTTTTTATTCTAATGTATAAAATAAGTTGCAAAACTGCCATTCCCTGGAGCATATTCTCAGTCTGTTGAGATTTTAGTTCCCAGAAATTGTCATCAGTTTGGCTCAAATAAACTCATAAAAATTCTCTATAGGTTTGGACATTTTTTACACTGACATAAGAAACAAAAGAAAAACAAAGGTTAATGGTTAGAAGAAAATATAAACTCAGTTTTTGAGTCTAGAGGGCAGTCAGTCAAGAAAATTTGTAGATGTTGGGCTTGAAGCATCTTCAGACTGAGTGAGAGCAGGCAGTGCCAACCTGACAGATTTTCCTGGTTTGCAGTTTGCATGTCATTGGAATGTCATGAGGTATTCTCCTGAACTCTCAGAATGGCACACACAGTAATAGGCACAAAGATTGTGAGCTCTTGTGGTGCTTTCTCTGAAATTTTTATCAAGTTGTCCAGCACTAGCTTTCAGGGCTTTGGGGAAAGGACAGTTTTTGCTCCTATTGATTCCAAGTTGAAAAGGTTGGGGGTAGATATAGAAATGTTACTTTGAAGATTTGTAGCTAGATATTCGAGGGAAGGTAACAAAACCTCAAAAACAATTAATAGGACTAGAATCTAATATCCATGAGGTGTGTTACAATTATTTTTTACTGAAACATATTTTTCCTCTTTGTAATCATTCCCATTTCTACCAAAGACAATCACAATAAAGCTAATTTGTTTGCAAAATTAGTCTAGTTTCATTAAACATGGCCTGATTATTTACATAACTGCAGAAAGGATAGAAACTGGCCATGTAGACTCTTTCAAAGTTTGCTTTGCTGGAACTTTTTATAAGGAATCTCAGATTGAACTCTTAAAAGCCTTTTAAGCCTGGAAAGCCAAGCCAAGAACTTGCCATGGGACATTGCCTGCAATCTATAAATTTCCTCTCTTTTCAAGGTACCAAGAATATTCTAAGATTCCTAGGCTTGCCAGGAAGTAACCTTCCTTAGTCACTTTGTAAGGCTACTGGGAACCCTGTAATCAAGGTTCCAGGCTGTTTTTCCAAGGTGCTTTATTGGCTTTATAAAGTCAACCTTAGTTCCTTAAAGGTGTCTGGTCACATCTGACTTTATGCACATCATTCTCAAGTAGGACATTTCAGGCAAAGCCTGGGAAATATAACCAATGTTTCCAGTTGTGTCCTGTTACATGGGGAATACATTCTTATTGAATTTATGCAAAGAAGTATGTTGTTGTGAAAATAAGAATACTCAATAAGAATTTCATAATTTTCGCCTGCCTGGTATACCTCAGTGGACTGAGCATGGGCTGGGAACCAGACGGTCCCGGTTCGATGCCCAGTCAGGGCACATGCCTGGGTTGCGGGCCAGGTCCCCAATGAGGGCCATGTGAGAGGCAACCATACATTGCTCTTTCTCCCTCCTTTCTCCTCTCTCTGAAAATAAATAAAATCTTTAAAAAAATGTAAAAAATATAAAACACTAAATAATCAGCAGTGCTTCAAACAAAAAGTCATAAAATTATGATTATCCTCATCAGTTCATTTAGTCCTATGTAATTGATTCTTGTTGATCTTGATCTTCTGTTAACAGTTTTATGAATCCATCAGTTTCTCCATTAGAGTTTTATAAATTCTTACCCAGTTCAGTAGTATAACCTGAAAGTTATGAGAAACCTGTACTTCTCAGAGTGCTTTACAAGGAATCTCTCTTTCTCTTTTCTTGAAACAATACAAATTTAATGTCTTATAGTTTTGGAGGTCAGGAGTCTTAAAATCCAGGTGATTTCAGGGCTGAGTTCCTCTGGAGACTTCAGGGACCAATACATTTCCTAGTCTTTTCTGGCTTCTGAAGGCCATTGCATTCGTTCAGTGGCTCAGAGCTCCTATCCCTGTCTTTGAGGATAGCAATGCAGCATCTTCCAGTGTCTGGATTCTCCTTCTGTCCTTCTGTCTTCTCTCCAAGCAATCTTTTTAAAGATAAAGCATTTCTACAAATGCATCAGAATAAAACAAAAACTTCCTGTAAATGACAATAAACTTGATTTGAAAAGACAAAAAAAAATTTTATAGTGCAATTGACAAAGATACTTGGTACTTTGTTGACATAAAACATTTTAAGAAAATAACTAGAATCACAACTGATAACATTATACAAAGACATATTAATTAGATTTTTAGGAACTTCATACAATTTCTAAAACACTTACATTAATACCATATATCCATACAAATATAACTTAAGAAGGTTTGTATTACTTCCTATTTGACAATGCTTTTCATGTAATTTAACATGTAAAATAAGCTTAATTAGTTATCACTCTTAATATCACTCTTTCTATAAGAAGAGAAAATAAATTCTTTTGGCATGTTCCAGGAGCCCTCTCTGGAAAAATCTCAAAGTTAGTTCAAGATCAAAAGGATTTTATTTGGAATTTCATTTTGGGAAGTTTGTCAAAAATATCAAAAGGTTTGGACACTTGACTAAATAGAATCACAGATCATTATGAAACAAAACTTAATTATTTATTTAACCAAAGTGACAATAAAGATTTCAAAGGGAAATACAGAAGGTTACTTAGTTGTGAGCAAGAACTTAGCTCTTTTAATATTGAGAAGACTCAGTTTTAAGTAATCAAACACCTGATGGTAAACAAAACACAAAGGAAGGAAATTATTTTGGTAAGATAAAAATCTACTTTCTAGGCAGATTCCTTAAAAGGCAACAAACAAACAAACAAAAAAATCCTTCAACAATCTCCCATTATCCAATAGTCCAAGAACACTGTGTCCTTTTAGCAGATGAAAGAAAAATTTTAGTTTTACATAACTATAGTATTAGTATTAAAGCTTATTTTTAAAACCTTTAAAATAAATTCATTCCATTTTAATCAGCTTGACTACACAAAGACCTGTCTCTTTCTCTCTTTCACTTTACAAATTTATATATCGACTTAGTTTGTCCTTTATCCTCCTCTTTCCCATTTTGAAACAGCCAATTGTTCTACTTTAGGACTTCGTGTGCTTTAGGACAAAATTACTTTCTTTTCCCTTGAAAAAATGCATCTCCATTACTCGTACCTGTTTTATTTTACCAAAATCGTGTCTTTTTTTGCATTTAGTGTTATTTCCTTTATTATGTCAATGTAAAAAAAGTCTAAACCTGTAAGAATTATTATGAGATTATTTGTGCCAAACTGATGACAACTGCCGAGAAGCAAAATCTCAACAGACTGAGAAAATGCTCCAGACAATGGTCGTTTTGCACATTACTTGTATATTAGAATCAAAGGAGGAGGCATAAGGTGTTACATGAAATCCATTGGTGATAGATTAGGGAGGCAGGTTCTAGAAAGCAAAGAGGGGAAATCTCTGGGATTGGATTCAAAGAAAGATGAATGAAATGTTAAAGAAGTCTTTTACACTTGTGGGTATAGTTTAGTTAGCAGTTAGCAATTAACATGATTACAATAATAATGAAGTCTTGTGTCTCTGCTGTGGGGCAATGAGGGGTCCAGAAAAAAGGAAATTACCCTGACATTCCAAAGGTAAGTTATCTTAGGTGCAAAAAGACAATAGACAGGCTCAGTTAAGAAGATGCCAGTCTAGGACATGACTATCCACCATTTTTAGTTAGAAAGCTTTAATTTCAGACAATCCCATGTGGTTACTTTAGGTCTCTGAATTTGTAAGGCCTGCCATGGCAAGCCTCCTCTGAGCCTGTCAGGTTTGGAATGTGGCCCCTTATTTGTCCACAATTATTTATAGTAGTTTTAATTGTATAAGAGGGTGCAGCCATGGGGCCCCCAAAAGAAGGATTTGTAATGGGGTCCAGAACTCAGGGTGTCCAGGAAATATTAAATATATGGGATGTCCTCACCCCGACAAGTCTGAGCTGGGGGATGGGACACATGGAACAGGGCCATTGAGAGTTGTTCTGCATAGCAACAGTTTTGCAGATAACCTCTAGAACAGTCATTTAACACACCTATAACCTTTAACTAGTTTCAAAGATACGTTAAATAGCTGTGGCCTAGCTTTGAGCCAGGGAGAAGGGAGTGACTTCCACCCAGCATGTAACTGGGAGGCAACTCCCCTGGTCGCAGCGCCTGCATAAGAGTTTGGAGATGATTGGGTCCACGCCACGGGGCCAAGCCTGCCAAGACTTACTTTGGTAGCCCAGAAAAGCTGGAAAAATATGGGGATGCTGGCAAGTGTAGCCAATTGTGGGAGGAGTAGGAAATGGGGCTGCAGAGGAAAATTGGCACTGGGATTTAAACCCAGGCTTGGCAGCAATGAGGAGAAGAACCATGCAGCTTTAGTAGGGGAGAACCCTACTAAAAGGGTTTCGGTCTCCTTTTGTCACATAGCTTAGGAAGTCAGAAAGCAAGATGTAGCAGCAATGCAGAGCTCTCTCTTAGCATTTTGGAAGAATGCAGGAGAGACACTGCAGGAAGGAAAGGAGTGAAAGGACTCTTTCTGGTGGGCCATAAGAAGGTGCCATATGGTTTTGGAATAAGAACTGGAGACCCAGCGACACAGCTGATGGTGCCGGGAACCGAGGGAGGCCTACCAGTTGAGCACGGATTACTGGGAAGAACTGTGGGCTGCCTGAGCCATGGACTTCTATTTCTATTCCTGGGATACAGTACCCCAGACTGGGCAAAGTGGGGAAGGAAGGACTGTGTGTGTTTGTGGGTGTTTTAAGAGACTTTGGGATTTTAGTGAAGACATTAAGTCATTACTCTTAAGTCTGTATAACTTTTGAATAAATAATTCCTTTCCTTTTCACCAATCTCGAACATGGAGAGCTATGATTCTCTGGCGAGGGGCAAGGTGAACCTAGTACAGGGGACCCCAGGAGAAGGGGAGGTCCATTCAGTAACATTGTGGACCCCCTTCCCTGGTGGCAAATCAGGGAAAATCATGGGAGACCACATGTGCAGTAGCTTTAAAGTAATATAACTACTTGCACATGCACAGTAAAAGCCCGTCAAAACTAGCCAGGAAGGATCCGCCCTGTAAGAATAGAATCCCTCTAGCCCATGAGGTCAGTCTCTGCTTGGAGTTGGCCTGCTCCTGTGTTCTCTGCTATAAACTCTGGGTATTCAGTTCAATTATTTGTCCCGGTCACCAAGAACCTGGTTACCTATGCACACCTGTGACAATTGCATATATTAATTGAAATCCTTAATTCTTAGAAATCTTGATTTCTAGTGAAAACTGAATTAAACATTTGTGAACTGTTACACAAGCATTCTGTATTTTGGAAAATTTATAAATACATAATTTCTAGAAGTATATTCTTCCTCATAGTAAATTTTCAGTGTATCACAATGATGGGGGAACTCAAGAGTTGGAAAACTTTAGGTTAAGTAATAGCTAATAAGCTTAGTAATCAATGCAAGTAAAAGCTTTTGTTTCAGGAACTGAAGGTATGACCCAGGAGACCATAAGCAGTTCCACCTTTGTGCCTCAGGAGGACTGTAAGCAATTCAAGATGGTATCTCACCCATTGTCCTCCAGGGGGGGATGCCTACCTCCCAGGACACATATAAAGAATCACTGGTCGACAGGTGAAAGAATGCTGCAGCTTTATCTGGTTAACCTTTTCCCTGAATTCCAAACCCCTTCCCTACACTTTTCTTCTCCTTATAAAAAGGATCATTTTATTTTTTTTAAAAATATATTTTATTTATTTATTTTTAGAGAGAGGAGAAGGGAGGGAGAAAGAGAGGGAGAAATAGCAATGTGTGGTTGCCTCTCACATGGCCCTCACTGGGGACCTGGCCCGCAACCCAGGAATGTGCCCCGACTGGGAATCGAACCGGGACCCTCTGGTTCCCAGCCCGCGCTCAATCCACTGAGCTACACCAGCCAGGCGGACCATTTTAAAATGGAATGTAAGATGGTCTGTTAGGGTACATAACCCACTGTCTTCTCAGATCACCAACCATCTGAATAAAGTGCCCATAAAGATTCAATCCATGTCTCTGCTTATTGGTCTGGTATGTGACAGGCAGCACAAACACTGGCTTTTGTGATCTCATATTCTGGTGACTCCATGCTGGGACAGACTTTGGGACTCTCTGGTAAGTCTGGGTATTTGGAGGTATGTCCCATTGGCTGCCTGGACTGGGTGTGGATTTGGAGACTCCCTAGTGTCGCAAATCCCATCCCGCAGAATTCGTGTGCTATGGCAGGCGTGGGAATAAATTCACATGGAGTACATAAGACTAGAAGAGCCAGGACTACATGACCTCAGAGAGGGGCCAATAGGAATGGCCCGAGAGTGGGCCAGAGAGCGACGGTCCAGGAGTGGGCTAGAGAGAGAGCAAGGGGGCCCATGAGAGGACCAGAGAGGGTGAGAGGAGGCCGGAGTGAGCGAGGGAGAGTGGAGGGAGCGGGCCGGGAGCGGGCCAGAATGCCTTGGCTACTCTCTCCAGAGGAGAGAGCGCCCCGACCCCTGCCTTGACAGGCTTTTATTGTTTTTCCTGGGTACATTACCTCAGAGTGATCTTCCTTTACTCAACATAAGTTTGCATTAGGTGATAGACAGCCAGGAAGGCACTTCAAAGGAGAGGTATGCAAATAGAAAGACAACAGGTTTGGGCTGAACAGGAAAGGATTAGCACCAGTCTAAGGAAGCTAGGCATGCATTTGCATATGTTCTTTTGATCCAGGATGAGAGAGATTTTTAGCAGGAGAAAGACTTAACTCTAGGAAATATGCCATTCTGATTTACCCATAGGAAATTCCGTTTTTACACACGTGGGGCCTGCTTGTCGTCCCACATCCCACTAGAGCTTTTTTTTTTTTTTTTA